>JAHWFP010187245.1:0-11052 GCA_023313725.1 Lithobius niger | reverse complement strand
AAGTGAAGACGACTCATGCCTTTCAACCGCTTCTTATTGATAATCCTCATTGTCAATTGTTGTTTTGGAACGATGTTTGGTTGGTCGTCACTAGCCCTGTTTAATTGTATCTTGTCAAGAATTTGTAATGTTGGGAATGCACCAAACAAATAATGTGTTACTTGCAAGTATTTAACGTGAGAAAGAGTTTTAAGTTTGGAATTTTTCATGTTTCTTTTCTTTTTGTAATAGACTGATGAACTTTAAATAAACGTCATTGCTGCAAAGTTAAATTTGTAATTTAAAAAGCAAAAGCAAAAGCAAAAGTTGTTGTAATTTAAGTGATCTAGACACATGCTAGTGTTATTTGCCAAGTAGATGTTTAATTGTTGTCAGAGCTTAATTGTTGTCCGATGTAAAAAATGCGGCTCACAAGCACATTGTCTTTTAACTCTAACGTGCTTATAACTGGCTAGCATCGTACCCGGTTTCGCCCGGGAGCATGTTTGACCCGTGGTTGTTTCCCAGAATTTGCTGGGTGCTGCCTGATCGTTCACTGCAACAGTCGTTTTTTGTTTGTGTAACACTCCCCCTTTCCGCCAATCCTCTCCCTTCCCTCTCCCCTACGTAGTTGAATGTGGATGGTTATTTGAATTAATAGCAAACACCCCCAGAAATTCTCTTTTAGGTCGAGTTAATGCGTAATCGTATGCTTAATGGTAACAGCTCACCCCCCCCCCCCCAGTGTTTTCGCTGTGGCTTAAGCGATACGTACCGTGTGAAAAAGAAGTGAGATTACCACGGTGTTTGGTTAGAAGGATAATTGTTAGAGCAAATTGTTAGTCAAGGCAACAATGTGCCAATTTCAACTTCTTTTCAGGGCAACAACGTCCCAGTTTCAACTTCAAGCCAAAGAATTGACACACTCGCACGTTTCATTGTTCCCCTTCCGGGGGTCGTCGTTGCGGTTGCTTCATTTCTGCTATGAGACTTTGGTTTATAATGTAAGATTTCAGCCTACTGGTGTAAATTCCCCATGCTGTAAAAATCTGCACATCATTGGAATCAAGTGTCTTGGGTTCAGTAACGAAGGAAACTACAACATTAAAGTATGGGAACATGTCCTCTATAGAGAAAAAGTACCCGCAGTACCGTTGATTTGTGCTATTGGCTAATACCCAGCTACGAGCTAGCTAAGGCCAGGGCTACCGTGTTAACTCTCACAGGGTATAAAGTCACGTCTATAGCTCGTTACGGAAAGTTCGCTTATCTAAATTTTGGCACACTGGTAAAAAATAGTATGGGGAAGTGCCTTTTTCTAAAATGACGGTTGCAGCAGCACGTGGCCCTGAAGTGAAACGCAAATGCAAAATTATTGTTGTAACCATTGTATTCTCATCTAACAATATATTATAACGTGCTTAAGTGTTATACGCGCATCGTTTCAGTGCGTAATTGTCAGAATACATTGTGGCTGCAAAAAGGTGGTTTGCGTAACTTTACTTGTTTCATTGGCTGTAGTATTGTTTGCAAGGTTGTGGCTTCAGAAGCGGCTAATGCTCGCTAAAACCCTTTGAACCCAATGAGTCGTTTCACGCCAGGGCACTCGCTAAAACCCTTTGAACCCAATGAGTCATTTCAGGCCAGGGCACTCGCTAAAACCTTTTGAACCCAATGAGTCGTTTCAGGCCAGGGCACTCGCTAAAACCCTTTGAACCCAATTAGTCGTTTCAGGCCAGGGCACTCGCTAAAACCCTCTGAACCCAATTAGTCGTTTCAGGCCAGGGCACTCGCTAAAACCTTTTGAACCCAATGAGTCGTTTCAGGCCAGGGCCAATAAATAAACGACTGGGAGTCTTTCTTTGCAAGAAGAGTTGGAAACAAAATGCAGATCGTGAGCACTGGGTCCAATCATGTAGGAAAAAAATATTTAAAAAAAAAAGAAGTATGTCTTAGCAATGTGACAAGTTTGCTGGTTAATCTCGACACATGCTGGTTTGCCATCGCCAATAGACGATCAACCAAGTATACGAGATTAATTGCGATTGACTGAGCATTTCTTGATTCATTGCATTGACTAACATTAACGCCGAGAGGAGCAACTAAATGGAGATGCGCTGATTGAGTGAGCAAATCGAACGAAAGTCAGTGTTTGTCAGCCAGTGTGCTAAAAATTGGGCTTCAACAAATTTAAGAATGTGTAGCTTGGACATACAATAAACCAAACCGCGTCAGTCTGGCTGATGTAATGGCAAATTGGGCAATGGCAAATGTGAAAATTATGAAAAAAGGTAGAAGTGACGATAAGACTACGTGACCTTTTGTACATTAACAGTCCAATAAAAGTTGTAATATACCCACCCAAAATCAAAACTGGTATAGCTGCCAAGTTTCCAAAGAGGATCGGCTTTTGTTAGTAGTGATATCATTCAACCAGGGAAAGGCCGCCAAGGTTAATACTATTAGCCAAGTTAATCGCACCGAATAATACTTTGGATGTTAAATGAAAACTTGAAGATTGCTACTGCATTGAACTATTAGTCAGTGCGATTAACTTGGCTAATGGGATTAACCATGGCAGCCTTTCCCTGGCTGAACGATATCACTACTTTCAAAGGCTGACCTTTTTTGGTAACTTGGCGGCTTCTCTTATAAGAGTTTTGGTTTTGGGTGGATTACTATTACCGATACGAAACGCAGCACAACAACTTAGTTTTTTCCTCAGGAGTGTTAATAATTGTAGTGGCTTTCCCACTTTTCTCTCACTTTCCTTCTGACGTGGAATCAATCCCCCTCCTGCTTAATAGGATGCCAGATTTAGGAAGGTGCTACCAGGTGTTTTAATCCTACAACTGCTCACTGTTGAATTATTTCCACGAAGTCCACAAAGTTGGTATTAATTCAGTTAATTCCAAGTCTGGAATTGACTTGCACCCTGTATTACACATTGTATAACATGGTTACCGACAATCACCAATATAGTGCAGTTTATTGTGAGTTTGTTCCCACAAGTCATCGGTTACGGTAAGTTACAATTTATATTTAAACATGGTGGATTATGTCAGCAAACTAGCTGGAAAAAATGCGGAAATGAAAAAGTTTAACAACCAATAAACGATATTTTATTCGCATAATAACACAAACCTGTACTCTAGGGAAATGTCGGTCCGTGGTTCTACATGGACTGGTCACCTCGATTACGAACAGTGATTTTAGAATTTACAACATTTTTTTTCTTAAATAGACCTCATGAAATTAGGCTATCTGACGTCCAATTCTTCATACTTCAACCAAAACTGTGCTGCAGTATTGTTTTCAAAAATGCACAGTACAGACGGCAGAGCTTACATTCCTACTTAACGGGTTTCCTGACCAATAAGAATTCAGTTTGCAACAACATTCTTGGGTAGATGAAACAATCTCCATTCAAGCTCTGTTAAAAACCAAATCTGGATTTAAAGTGAAACTATTTACAAATATCATAATTACTGCAAATGACTGGTTATTTTCAATGGATATTTTTTAGAACACAGTAAAAAAAAAAATTATGTAAACTGTTCGTAGTAGTAAAATCTTAAAATCCAGCAACTAAAAGGGATTTTCCTTAAGGTCATAAAATGGTATTGTTAACTTTCAAATAACATTTTACTACTTACGTTCCTTACCATGTAGCTTGTAGTATATCTTTAAATAAATACAAACTTTCGACTTCCTTTATTTTAATTTCAGAATCCGTTACCATATCTTGATGATAATGTTTGAGTTGAACCAGTATTGCCTAAACACCTGTTTTCAACCTCACTGTTCTGGCCCATGCTGTAAATGGTATGCCATGTCATTAAAAGCTTCTGACACAAACTGTATACATGAACAGTACACAAATATCACATTGCATGAGTATGTAAACAACCCAGATACTTATAATAAAACTGTCTGAAGAAGTGCACTTACGGTTTATAGGGTAGATGCCACCTTTTAGGGTAGGCCTCGTTTTATGGTAGGTGCCCCCTTAAAGATATTATATCTTTAAGAAACACTGTAGTGAGATTGAAGATAGGGTCGAAGGAGCAAATTTCTGAATAGTAAAGAACTGTACTATTAGTGAAACCTGTTGGCATTTTGTCACAGTAGAAACACAATACAAGCCGATATACATCATTGGGTTTTACTTTTCTGGTTTAGTGAATATTGCATAGGATGAAACGGTTTCATCCTGTAAAATATGGTACACAATGGATAAGTACATTTTCACGCTCATCTGATATCTAAGAACGAGTTTTGATGAGATGATAGTATCCCTGGAATATGACGACAAAATAACATGAACATTAGACAAGTGAACAGTGTAGGAGTGTTAAACAACTCGAACATTTGCGTAATCATACTGCACTCTGAGGTAACAAACTTTGTTAGGGAACACACTAATGTGTTACACTCTTTGGAACATAACTATAATGACATTGAGACAGTATTGAAATAGTATTTTAATGACTAGTTAAGCAGTGAACTATTATTTAACCGTCCTTGTCTAGAGTTTGGCACGCCAAAAAAACAATAAAAAACATCATCATACATCATATATACATCATTAGGGTTTGCTGTTCTTGTATCGGGAATATGACAAAATAAAAATTCAGTAGCATCTATTAATAAATACTGATATTTTACGTGTATTTTGTAATGCACATTTAGTATCCAAGAATATGTTTGACATGGTCTCTCTCTTGTTTTCGAAAACAATAAACTCCAAGACTATTCACAAGAGGACACAATAGTTTCCCTGGTATGAAAATATACATGAATATCAGAGAAAACCAACGTTGTAAGAGTATATAAACAGCCCTGGCATGATAATCAAACTGCAATCTGTTTTACTTGATTATTAAAACTGCTAGTTTATTTTAAACTCTTTTGAAAACAGCTAATAAGACCAATGTGGGGTAAACTATCAAATTAGAAGTCTAGTAAAAAAAATAGAGCTTTTAGTTAACCCTTTCTGCATTTTGGCACAACACAAGAACAACATAGAATTGGCACACGTCATTGGTATTGCTCTAATGGCATCGTCAATACTGCAAAGAAAAACTTAATCATATAATTTCCTAGAAACACTGGTATTAAAATGTATTTTCTAATGCACATTTATTACCCAAGAACATGTTTGACATGGTTTCATTTTGCTTGAAGATCCAAAGAACGGTCCAAAGTGTTGATGAGAATACAATAAATAGGTTCCCAGAATTTAGCAGTGATAAAATTTTGAAGAACTGAGAATTCATCTAGAGTTGTAGCCTTGCAACATTAAAATACAGAAGTTCTTATAAAGGCTGTTCTTAGACTGAAAATGAGATTCATCAAAACCAGTCTTAATTGTCGCTAATCTCGCTTGAGAAATTTTACAACGAATCTCTATCAACCAAATGACCTCCATCTTGTAAAAATAAGCACCGGAAACTTTAATACTGATACGATGTAAAAGTTTTCGATGCATTCAAACTGTTAAAAACTTGTTTTAACAAAATAGCTCACAAATATGACAAGTCAAACACAGTCATTCAAATAAAGAAAGAAATCACAAGGTAAAGGGTAATTGAATGAACCAGTCTGCATTAAAGTTGCTTTGAAATTTTGAATGACTGTAAATGAAGCAAGCAGTCAGCATTAAAGACTGGCCTTGTGAGGATACACAATACACTAGGCTGAGAAAGAAAGAACAGACAACTCCAGTACCATCCCCGGTAGCGCAGTGGTTAGAAATCCCGGCTAGTAAACGGGATGTCCTGGGTTCGAGTCTCACTCGGGGCAGTTGTCTTTTTTTTTCTTTCTGAGACTAGTGTATTGTGTATCCTCACATGGCCAGTCTTTAATTCAGACTGCTTGCTTCATTAACAGTCATTCAAAATTTCAAAGCAACTCGGCCACATTTGCTGGTCAAAGTCAAATTTTAAAGGCTTAAAAGCTAAAAACAAAAAAAAGAAGACTGGTTGCACGTTGCTTGAGTAACATACTGGACAAATGTTGGTACGTGCATGGGTAAAACCACAGGGTAAAACAGGGAAGGTAGCAAGCGACCTTAGTCAAAATTTACCATGTGAAAAATTGGAGAATATAACGTTTTGAAAGTAATTACATGAGCTTCTGAAAAACTTTTCAAATCTCTAAATTTCACATCAGGGGAATGCATAACATTTAGGCTATGCTCTGCTTAAGGTTTACAGGGTGTTCACTTTGTATCATCCCAACAACTTGCATCGACCGTGGTCCGTCATTGCTTTCTTTCCTTGGAATCGAGTAAAGATGTTCGTTGCTTTTTCCTTTGACGAGGCGTTACGATTAATATTTGGATTTTAATCTTCAGAGTTAACTGTGTTTTAATACGGGGTTGAGTTCCTCTAAAACGTTGCGTGAATTTGCTTACCTCAAGCAACTTAAATAAGTAGTAAATAATAGTAAACACAAAAAGACACATAATGTTCACAACGTTCTCTTCATTGTGTTTCCCCAGTTCTTGTAACTAGTTGCATCATTAGGATTTATATTCAGAATTGGATAGGCCTAGGAAATACTTTTTCAACTGCAATTACTCCAAACGCACATTAACTAATACCATCAGAAAATTTAGTTGCGCAAATGTCTACACTGTAGATGAGCACAGAAAAAGACGCCCACCAATTCGTTTCATACAAGGCTGTTAAAAGTACTAATTGGTTCTCAGGAACACAAACGTCTCCTTCTGGGGAGAATGCATAACTTAAGTTGTTAAGCAGGAATCGCGAAAAAAATGTTTTGATCACTTGCCAACAATTTCATTAGGGAAGGTTCTGAATCTGATGGCTCTTTATGAAGGGCAGAAATTGTCAAAAAGGTTATCTTATTTCAGGTTAGGAATAAATGGAATAAATTAAATAAATGGAATGACTGTTACAATGGATTTGGCCATTGGCACACTTGGGAAGGGGGGGGGGCTAGACACGACGAGAAGAGCAAACCAGGGTAGTCGTAGCAAACCTCTATTTTTGACTATTTTTTTTTTTACCAAAACTCTTCTTGTCGCTCTTTTTTTTTTCGCCTCAAGTAGTTTAATATTTGTTTGTATCATGATGTATTTCTCTGCCATCCCTCCCAAAATACGAAATAGTTACACTGAAGGTAAAGAATAAAGTATTTGATCCAATTTGATAAAGTATTAAATCCTCAAAATAACCTCCTAGAAGACTCGAAATAGACACTAAAATATGCCAAAATGAAAATAAGCATTATAGGCCCTTTTACAATTTTTTTAACTCTCCCCAAACAAACTGTTTGAGTAGGATACTAGATTTGTTATGCCATTTTTCATGCTGTTAGCACTGGTTCTGAGACGCTATGTTCGAATGTATCTTGAAAATCGCAAAGAAGAATAAAACATCCCTCAAACACATATTTTTTTAAAAGTATTCTTGAGAACCAGTTAATTAATTTTAATGGGCGTAATCATGGTAATATTCCAAGGATGGACGGAGGCATGGTCAAATTTAAATATCCTAGCAACACTACACAAAAACATACATTAAATAACCTCAACAACTGTCAGTTTGGGACCACAAATTGCAAACTTCCATCTGCTGAAAATCGATTAAGGCATGCATGGTGTGACAGATTTTTGCATTTGTTGAAGTGGCCACCTTTATAAGGGTCCTCGAACTTCTGTTTCAATAAACGAAAGTGGTGTGCGTGCTTCAGAGTTTCGGATCCATAGTTGTTGCGAGAATATCCCCCTGGATTTGGCATAACGTACATCCAGTGTCCATACAACTGAGCCTGAGTAGGAAATTCACGGAACATTTTATCCTCAAGAGAATCGTAAGACATTTGAGCACATCCAGACATATCAAAATCTATATCCGGCGTGAAATAGGTCCAGCGGTATTCGTTTGCGACAAAAGTTAGGGCACCAATTTGAAGTCCGTCCTTCGCAAATTCTATTTTGGATTCGTTGAAAATGGTGTAATTTCCAAAATAAAAAAGGTCGCCATCGTGATCCCAAGGCATGACACCGATCATTTTGACCAGACCCATTACAGATCCACCTGCTAATTCATACGGAATTTTGTGTTGGCGACAAAACTTGTCCATGACAACGGCTGCTTTTGTGACCTGTTCAATGCAGCAAATGGGCATTGAGAAAGACTCAACAAGGGAGCCTATTTTCTTGCATGTTAATCCACTTTCTTCACAGGTGTATGCAAACACACGGTTAACCGGCACTACAATGCGATTCAATTCCCACCGTCGTACCAAAGGAAACCATGCAGTTTTGTTATTTAATCTAACATCAAGCGTGGGATCTGAAGCAAAATACATGACGTCAGGACAGTTTACAACTGTATGGTTCGATGGTGTGAGTTTCAAGAAAAAGTCTTCAAATACAACTTCCTTTGGAAGAGATTCGTGAAATGGGTTTTGTTTTAGAAAAGCAGTTCTTGCGACGAAAGGGCCTAAAAGATGATCACAAAACATACAGTCGTTTTTTGAGGTGTAATAGCCTTCTCGATACTCGAGGATATAGTTTCTCAAGGAAGACTGATAACAACCTACTCGCCAATGTCCTGTCCGGTTGCGGATAGCACCACCGGCGATTTTGATGTCTTTGTTGCTACTCAACACTCTCACTGGACGATTTAAATCTGAAAACCACATAAAACTGTCTAAATCCCTTGCAACTAACACGTAAGGAGTTTTCGCCTCTGCAACTAGCATATTCCAAACCCGTCCAGGATTAGAAGCATCAGCTGTTACAGACACGTATTGGACATGTCGGAGCTCGTCTTTACTATGGCACAAATTGTCAATACTGGCGATTAACACTGGAAGGCTTCTGTAGGTCTTTTGCAGACCCATCAAAATACTGTTAACTTCATCACTACAGTTGGCAATACCTGTTCTATTAGGCATAGGAAACAATAGAATTGATAAGACACTTGAAAGAGGCAATGAATTTGTACAATTTTCCGTCTTCCAGCTATCGAGGTAGTACAAGTTATTGCCCCTGCCACTCCACTTTTCAGGACACACTTCGAGAAGTTGAGTTTTGCCTTGTTCCACTATAGAACAGTCACTGTTATTAATGCATGATGGTTGGACTAATTCCTTCGACCTACCGTCGACTTTTGAGAATTCAATAATATCTTCTAGTCTGCGTATCAAGTAATAGGGTACATTTGCTTCGCGGAGTGCCTGTTGCAATTCAACGAGCTGCTTCACCATTTGATCTTGCCGCACATTCATGTCATGCAAGTCTTTTGAATACAAGGCCTTGAGAAAGAGGGGGTCCATATTATACAATAGTACCATGTAGAGTCCGGACAGCCCGCATAGAAAGGCAAGTAGTCCCAAGCATATGGAACGAATACGCATGTTTTTTAAGGCATACCTGTAAATACAGAAAAAAAACAAGAATTATTCCGTTACACACCATTAAGTCAGGAAGCTGTAAATAAATAAAAATTATGATTGAATCTAGGGATCGACCGATACAGGTTTTTTGCTGATCCGATCCGATGCCGATAACTGTCATTCCGATCCGATCCGATGCCAATATTTAATATTTTAACCAAGCAAAGTTTATGAACTAAATAACAACTAAAAAATACAATATTATCCTTGTTACTTCATGTAATTGAAAATAAGTTATAATTATCATATTTTTACACTTTTATTGCAATGAGTTACAAAATGTTATTATTGTTACACACAATGGTTCTATCTGGGTAAAATTTACCACTGCTTATCCCGTCCGGTTCCTTGTAAATTTTGGCACCTTCTCATACCAGGACCGCAAGCAAAAATATGAACATATGGACCATATTTAAAGTTAAATGCCAAAAAAATAGAAAAAAAACTCATTTATCAGCACAATGAATTTAACGCTGATTAAAATTCTTCGTTGCAAATGATTTAAAATTTCTGATGTTAAGTATGAGTAGCCTACTTTTGTACTAACTGCATATGCAAACTTGCATAAGAGAAAAAACGAAAATCGGAAATTATAAAACTAATCTTTACAGGGGCTGGTCACGCTTTTTAAATTTCAAATCGTCTAGTTTCCAGGCTCTGCTCCTCAAACTCCCATCCGTAAAAAAAAAAAAATTCCTAGTAATTAAAATTATTGTCTAGCATAAAATTAATTACGAACGAATGACAAATTAACGCTGGACATTGGAAAAATATTCCTTTGCTTACTTTACTTGTCCCCCTCCCCAAACTCACGTCTAACTAAAATAGACCTCCGCTTAGGAAAACGCGATTTAAAATCACCGTAGCCCATCTGGCCAGCACGAAACAAAACTTGGTGTTTGCTTTACCAATCCAAGGCTGTATCATCCACTCTTGAATTTCTTACGAATAAACATTTTTGCTGCAATATCTTTAATTGGTAATCCATATATTTCATTCAGATCCACTTGAAACTAGTTTTAAATAGATCACAGTTGCTCGGATAAACTGACTACGTCGAAGAAACCGGTTGTTTACAAAATGCTCTTTAAAAGTTGATACCCGAAAGGTGCACCTACTACCAGTAAAATGGAGGATACAGCTTGAATAATTTTAACAGTAGTAAAAACACAGGATTCGAGTAAATATTTGGATATTGTTATACTATAGTAGTAATAAAGTATTTTTAAAAAATAATAATTTTAAATTTGATGAGACGATTTTTTTTAATGGCCTAATCTGCATTACTTTTTCCCGGTTGTCCGCACTGAGCACCCTGCCGATACCAGCTAAGACAAAAGACAACACACTCCGTAGCAAATAATTAAAACGTTTCTCGTTACCGCATTTTTTATGGATTTGTATTTCCAAAATAAATTACAATTTTGGCAAAATATATTTTTAAAACCTTTTAAAAATCACAACCCGCTTCTGCACTGTCCAGGATTACTGACTAGCACGTTTTCTGTTGGCCCTTGTGACTGAGCTCCACAACAAAGAAATCTTGCAAGGATCGGAAGTAACGCTACTAATGCTTCTACAACCATCGATTTCTTTAACTAACAAAAGGTAAACGAGATCGCAAATATAAGTTTATGT
>JAHWFP010187244.1:0-10270 GCA_023313725.1 Lithobius niger | reverse complement strand
TGACACAAACGTATAGTAGAAGGCTAGCTGAAATATTATTTGAAAGTGTATGTTATTGACTGGCAGTTGCGTAACTAACGGCGGGAAAGTTGTGGGGAGGAGGAGGGGGAGAGAAAGGGAAAGTTCCTAACAAAAAAGAGGCGAGGGGGTGTAAAGATCTGTGAAAAAAATTGTCGCATACAAATGCCCGCACTAATCGTAGGTTTATCGTTATGGCTGTCAATATAGTTTCATTTTTGGATACTCATAGTGACGAAGATGTGCCTATGTCTTTGTAGTGTACAAGCAGATACAGATGCAAACCCGCTGCCTTTTGGCGTTTATGTATAGACTACCTAAGCGGGGACATATAAGTTATATAAGACATATAAGTACAAAATGCAACGTAAACAGATTTGCATCTGTAGTTATTTAACCCTTCTGAGCCGATTGGCTCCCGTCCTGTTTAATTTTTGTAGCGTATAAATACAAATAAAAATTCGAAACCACAGTCAAGAGGAGCAGTAGCACTATTAGAAAACAAAAACAAGCTCGTTTGATGTGTAAGGTAAGGTTTAACTGATCCGAAGGCAAAACAGCAAAGGAACACAAATAAACTTTCCTGTAAGGTTTCACATACCGCAGTGTTCCTGTACTGTTTAGTCCACGTGAAACCTTACTGCTGTATTCGCATGTTTTTGCAGTTTTTTACTTTAGAACACGATATGTCGGATTGGTTCATTCTACTTGGCTAAAGGACATCGCTGAAAAATCGTAAAAATCATACTTTTAGTGTGCTTAGTACAGACCCAGACATTAACTAATTCAGGGTTCATGCAACTCCTTGAAACTCTGGAAATATCGTTGAAAATAAAAATGAAATAGCCTACCAGTCCTGAAGTTTTGAATATGAAATCTTAAAAACTGGTGTATGTATCAATAGGATGAACAGAAAGGAGACGACCGGACTACAATGATGATAACAAATTTAGCCCTGAAATTGGGCGAGTGTGTATCGTATATTATACACTATATTATTCTTATAACAATTTTGAAAGTTGGGATAAGGTTTTGATTTTATTTACGTGTCTAATGGTTGAATACAGCAGTAAGATTTCACGTGGACTAAACAGTACAGGAACACTGCGGTATGTGAAACCTTACAGGAAAGTTTATTTGTGTTCCTTTGCTCTTTTGACTTCGGATCAGTTAAACCTTACCTTGCTCATCAAACGAGCTAGTTTTTGTTTTCTAATTCGTGATACTTTGACATACCAAGCTGGTTGTCTGTACTCGTTGCAAAAGGCACTGAATTTCGCTCGCTTCGCTCACTCATTCAGTGCAAGTCTTTCTTTTGGAAGTTGGTTTGTCCGCAGCTATCTATCAAGCGGCTTTGTCCGTATTTGTACATAGGACGGCAAGCCAAATGGGTAACGGGCACTAGCTTTAACGCGGGAGGATGACGTGAAATCATTATATGAATCGATTCGTAATAAGGATAATGGTTCCGCTTCACGTGCGGGTAAATTGTTGGCTCATCCGAATTGTTAGCATTTGCTTACGCTTTCCGTCTGGCGTTTGCTGATTAGCATTGTTGTATAGAAACAATGTTTAAAACAATGTACAACAATAAAACGGATCGTTCAGGGCTCCGTAACTCCGGAACGGAGCCACCAATTGAAATTTCTATTTCTATAAAGGGCACATCTCCGGAAGTAGATCTTTCAAATGAGCTAAGAATCAGCTTTCTACGACAAATTGTTTAGTCTGCAGAGACCATTGTATAAACGTGTCCAAAGTCCATCTCCATCACCATCACCACCACCACCACAACCACCACCACCACCACCACCGTATAAGACAAAAATTAAACTCACGATTCCAGCTGAAGTCCAGATCTCTAATCTGGCAAATCGGAAATTAATAAAAGTTGGTACATGCGTTGGCCAAGTCCCGCAAGGCTTGCATACCAAATTTCAGTTGAAAATGTTGAACGGCGGCGGAGAAATTAAGCTTCCAAATTTCGGCTTTAACATGGGAGACCGAGGTCAAACCTTACAGTAAAGGCTACCGCCTTACTAATATAGCTACAACGATA
This sequence comes from Lithobius niger, assembly GCA_023313725.1. NCBI lineage: Eukaryota > Metazoa > Arthropoda > Chilopoda > Lithobiomorpha > Lithobiidae > Lithobius > Lithobius niger. The sequence continues at coordinate 8,193 of JAHWFP010187244.1, read as the reverse complement.
TTTCTTAATGTTTCTTTGATACTTCAATGATTTAAAAAGTGCGGGCCAATAACTAAGCAGTTTTCAAATAAGCATTGTTAGACCATTGTTGCCTCCGGGCCAATAACTCGGAAAGCGGGTATTCAGGAAAGAATAGAGCCCCCCCCCCCCGGCAGCCTTTTTGAAAATCCTAAGTATGTCTATTTCGGACTATTATAGGGCTTGCAAGACCACTTTGAATTCGTAAGTCGACATAAACTTTCACCGCTACGCCATTACCTCTTCACCTTTAATGGGTGTACGACGGTCCCTTTCCAAATTACAAATGATTGCAACAATTTCAGTTAGGATTGATGGAAAGAATTGAGTCTGAAGCATTCCATTTCGGGCTATTAGAGGGCTTGCTAGAGCACTAGGAACACGAAAATCACTATGACAACCAATTGAAAAAGGAGTATTCGCGCAAATGTAGGGTGATATACTTTAAATACGATTTTGTGGTTCAAGGGTTGCTTTTACGTAAAAGATGTATATCACCTTTCCTGTCTAGAATTGTGTGCTGAACGTTTTTGCTTCGCATTATGCTTTTCGTTTATTGATCGTTAACCCAAAGGGGGGTTGAACTTGATATCACCTTTTTTTTCCAGTTACACTTCAAGTGCATCCACACTAAATTTAATGCTTTTCATACAAAGTGAACAATTTGTTCAATTTTGGGTACTATTATTTCGATTACGGCATTTAATCATGATTCACTAGTACCACTTCCGGTAGTTACTACCGGTTGTATTTAGTATCATTGGAAAAGAAATTTCAAGAGGCAGGGGGTGTAATTTCTCTAAATAAGAAAGAGAATTCAGTATTTCAATAAATAACCGTGAAAGTGTCGAATTCAGGCACCATTTTGGAAAAATGCTGTCTTTCCACCAAACATATTTTGGTAGTCTTCTGATATGTTATTTACGACAATTTTCAAGTTTCATCTTTGTAATAATTACTTCAAGGGTAAAATCATAAATTCAGGTGCCTATCTCTACATGTCTTGCTATTAATTGTCAAAAAAGGCGAAATCAGAAATCATTCATTAACTTTGTCGATCTCAATTTACCATCTTTAATGTTGTTCTGGTTAAAAGGCCTTACCCTCTTGGTAGTTTTGGTTTGCACCTTATTTCTGTTCAGCATGTCGGCAGAAATACCATAAGGCCGAGTCCTTTAATAATGTACATCATTAAAAATGTACTTTGTGTGTGCGTGTGTTTGTCCCTCTACTCCACCGGATGTATACATTTACAAAGATTAGAGTTGCGCCGAATGAAAGATAATTAAATTATGCTTCGATTAGGTCTATTTTCATCGATGTAAATCTGTTTTTTTATTGCCACAAAAATGTCCATTACCTTTTTTAACATAGTAGTTTCCCCCCTTCTGGAGCTCTTATTCCCTAGAAAAAAGTTGGCTTCCCGTCCGATCTCATAACCATTGCGCATGTCTGGAACTGGGCCCATCTATATAACCGGGACGCAGCAGACCGCTATCATCTTTCTTCCTAGGGCAGCCACCGAGGTGGTTGGTCCGGAGCTCTTCGTTCGTAGTTCCGGAACTAGTGTTCCGCTTGTTCCTGTTCCTTCGAGATTTAACGATTCCGGCCGTTCCTACTGTTCTGGCCGTTCCTCCCGTTCCGTGATGTGACACGACTTCACATCACAGAGGCGTCCTCTGTGCCGATTCAGGCTCGACCGGTGCATCTGCCGCAGCCATTCCGGCGCACCGATTGGTCTGCCAGGACCAATGCTCTGTGTTCCGCCTGTTGACTTATTAGGATTGCACCTTCTGTCTGTCTGCATGCTCCCAGGCTGTGTGTGTCTCGTGGTGGTAAGTATGCCGGTTCTCGCCTTGGGCCTCCACTTGGACTTAACTCGGTTCCCCTTGCTCTGCCCTCTCGATTCCGCCACTGCTTGGTGGCCGGTGAGCCGGAACCAGATCCCAGCGTCTGGCCTGGGCCATTTGGTCAGCTGGGGACAGTCCAGAGGGCCGCTGCTACGCAGTGCAGTTCTTACATTCCTCGGCACTTCTTACCTCCTTTCGCCTGTTCATAGGAACGTGGCCATTCTTCCTTGAACTCTCTTCGGGCCATAACTCTGCGTCGTTTCACTTAGACCTCGACTCCCTCGGCCCTCCGTCCATGGTTCTGCGGTCCATGGTTCCGTGGACCAATCGATTTGTAAGACACTACCGGAACTGCGATTACGCTGCCAACATTGTACTGTACATTTACTTGCGCCTTCTGCTTCTGGTCGCCAGTCTCCTGTCGTTTATGGTCATATTCCCAGCGTTCCTTCCCATCCTGCTAGTCAGCAATCATGTTTCTTGAGCCTCTTTGTTCGGACGCACCATCGGCGTTCCTCTAATGACTGCCTGTTCCTGGTCCCCCTTGTCGTTCTCCGCTTCGTTTCATCCCTGGCCGCCTTTGGCCTTCGGATTACCGGAAAGGGGGGGGGGAGAAGCATAACCTGGACAGCGATGTAGCCTTTCCTTGCCAACCAGCCCTTCCGGTTACCCAGTAGAGTTTCGTAATAACATCGTGAAAAACGGGTCAGAGTCCCTACTCATGGCCCCTTCCCGGACCGCTTCTGCTGCCTTCTTCACGCGCCATTGTTTACATTCGGCTGTGGATACATCGATTCCTCGCTACATTCCGTCATTCATATCTTAGACGCCTTATAGGCTTTGCCTCAGCTTCGTCAGGTTCCTGAAAATGACAAGGAGGAGGCCATGTAGCCGGCGCCAGGCAGACGCCGTCCCTCTTATCGTTCAACCCGCCCTTTGGCGGCTGAACAGCTACTGCCGCGCCGTCTTGGGGGCCATTGGTTCCGTCCACAACACACAACGTGACGCAGACATACGCACTGGGACCAACAATTCGTTCCCCGTTCCTTTCTCATCCTCCCTTACGACCGCACCAGTGCCCGTAGCGCTTCCCCGATCCTCCATTTTGAATCGCTGCCTCGTAGGGCTGTTAACACCCGTTCCTGCACCGATACCGCCCCCATTGCTCTCTCCATTCCGCAGCGAACCAGTTGTTCATCGCTTGTCATTTACCGTCCTCACCCTGGCCCGTTCCGGACCGCATACTCCTGTCCGCCTGCCTTCTTGTCGAAACTAGCCGTTCCTTTCAGCTGCTGACCCTCCTACGGATGATCTCCCGTGCATCCAACGCGTCCAGTGACGGGTTATTTCAAAGAAAGAAAGGACAACCCGCCCCAACTGGGACTCGAACGCAGCACTTCTCACTTGGTAGCCGGGTGCTCTAACCAGTGTGCTACTGCACTGCACTACTTAGGACAAATACTGGCTGCAGGCTTCAGTCGAACTCAATAGCTGTTCAATTTTGCTCAGTGGTGACCTAAAGGTCAAAAACATATACAAGAAGGGAAAGCAACTTCCTTCTTGTCCTCCACACTAGAAATAATACAAGCAAGAGTAATATGGACAGAGTAAATCACAAGGTAAATGGTTAACTAAGCAATCAGTTTTCATTAGCCCTTCGTTAACCCTTTACCTTGGCATTTATTACTTGCATTATTTCAAGTGTAGAGGCTAAGAAGCAAGTTGCTTTCCCACCTTGCGTATTTTTGTGGCATTTAGGTTACCACTGAGAAACGTTGCACAGCTACTAAGCTTGACTGAGCCAGTATCCGTCCCGGTAGGACAATGGTTAGTACAGCCCCAAGCTAGTAAGCGGAAAGTCCTGGTGTTCAATTCCCAGTCACGGATATTCTCACAAGTCCAGTCTTTAATGCATCGTCAACATAATAAGACATCAACACCATAATTATCTTCCTCTACTCATCGATATGCCAATTAACAAGTGGGTATATCGATAAATGTGGTGTATCAGTGGTTCGAATCCAAGTTATGTCGCACAACCGAAATGTAAATACAAAGGTGGTTTCCGTACTTTAGTATTTCTACAACACTATTGCGTTGTGTTTATTTTCTATTTACTTCCTTCTAAAAATATTTATTTTGCTAATTGTCTTTTTTCTCCTCGCATAGTAAACCTACAATTCCTTTTTGCACTCTTTTTCGTATTTCTTTTGTAAATTTTATTTTACGGAATGACATAAGAAAGTTTCTGTTTCCTCTTTCACTATCAGATAATTTTGCGGTTTAAAACTAATTATCAGCCAGCTAACATGTGATAAATTCATAATAAAAGAAAAAATAAAGAAAAACTCCAATACTTTTCACTATTTTTTTCCACCAAGGAGTTTTGAAACCAGGTTATTTGGTAAATTCAAGTTGAGGAATAGCCTATTTGAAAAGTAGTTAACTTGAGAAAAGAATAATCGTAGATGTAATTATTATCTATAATTGGAAACCATTAAGGTATAATCAATTAAGATTATAATTACTTTTTCCAGAGCTTACAGGCCTACAAATCCATTCGCTCTAATCTAGACATACGCGCCAAGTTAGGTAACAAACATCACATCAATTCAATTGTCAAGGTTGTAAACCATTATAGCGCGACGCCATAGCTTGCGTCAGTGTCTAATATCCTGAAGCAGAGTTTGGCACATTTTAGGTACTTGGGAAAAAATAATAATGCGACGCAAACACTTAAATTGTGGCAAAATGACAGCAATGACCCACCTGACAAAAATAAACTTGCCTCACAATGAAGAAAGTACGAATTTACCAAAATGTCCTTTGATCGTCATAAAACCAAGGTACGAATTTTCGGCGGGCCTCCTACCTTTCAAAAAATATAAAAGGCCCACCGAAAATTCGCACCTTGGTTTTGTGACGATCAAGGGACATATTGGTAAATTGCGTACCAGGGACGTGCACTGGCCCCCGAGAGGGCAGAGGCAAACTTTTTCTGGAGACCTTTTTTTTTTTTGGTGTTTCAACCTCTTTTTACTCCCCTTTTGCAGGACTTTTATTACGGAGTCTAGCTAAAGTCCCTAGGGGAGCCGTAACATTTTTCCTAACTGGCAGTATTCTCCTTCCTCTCGACGATCCTGGTAGAACTGCCACCACTCATTCGCGAATGAGACCTAACCTTAACTATGATTAAAAACGTGCTTAATTTATTCATGCAGAAGTCAGAATAAAAGAAGTCGATTTCAAACATATGCACATTTATTTATGGCAGATATCACAACAAGTTACAGGTTAACTATTTAACGTTGAAGGTAAACAACTTTCGGTTGGGTGCACAACTTACGGCTGGAACCAGTTAAAAATAGTTTAAATCAAATTTTCAGGCATTTCGCAATGAAACAAGTTAAGTTAAGTTAAGTTAAGTTAAGATGAAAAAAAGTTAAGTTATGATTTTGAACAAAATCAAAAAAGATATTATATTAATTCTTCTTCCCTTTACGATTTTGGGTCGGGAAAAAAAATTAATAAATTATCAAGGTTTTTAGGAACCCGTGGACCTCACACTAGCTTGTCCTCATTCATTGCGTAGGCTAAGAAATGTTGGGCTTAAGAGCTAGGACTAATTGTTATTAATCTTCTTGGGGTCTAAATCATTTTAGGATCCCTTCCCCTAAGATCTTATTAGCTAAAGTATCTTTAGACTACATTTTAGTTTAAGTACTTTACAAAGCTAAAGCTTACCAAGTCATGGTACTACCGCGACTTCTACATCTTCAGCTTATCCGCTACTCGGCTAAGCGCGCGCCTACTCTAGGAAACGCATAGCGTCCCGCCGATCTGCAGTGGTTTTGGGACCCAGATTACAAACGTCCGTTTCCTTAAATACAGAAATACAGGGCCTTCACGCGGACGAACAGGAGAGCTCAAGCTTCTCATTTGTTGAAAACCTAACTCAATTTCATAAACTGCATTTCAATTCGACGATTGCCTTGAGGCGTTTGCGCCCAAGGCGATTATTGGCTGGCTACATGTTGCAGTCCTCAATTTCCAGCGATCGGCAACTTGACTTCCGGAAAAAAAACGTCGTTCAGACGCCCACGCTTTCTTCAAGACCAAGAAAAGAGCATCCAAGCACGCGAGCATCTCATTGGCCGAGCTCGTGCTCTGTGATTGGCCAAAAACGGCTCTCTTGGATCTGGTTCCGGTTTGACGATCATACGTTCAGCAATACTAATTTCAAACTGAAATGCGCTGACATTAATTTATTTTTATTTTAAAAATAATAATGCTATGCAATACTACGAGTTAATAGCTATAGGACTAAAGCTCGATAAATGAAAAATTCCAACTCTAAGTGAGTTGACACGCAAATCTAAAATTCGCCATTGGCACTAGCTAACAGCTGTTACTAGCCTACGAGTGCGAGCGCTCTTGCCATTACGTTACGTGAACCGTGTCAAATAACGAAGCACTAAACTATAAGTTTAACCTAGATTAAAATACCAATTTATATTTTAAACTAACTAGAATTTTATTTAATGCCCAAACTAAAAGATTTCGAGATTGGTTCCAACCGCATTTGTACTTACAGTTTTCTCTGGCTCCAAGCTGAAATACATTTCTATGCTCACAAATGCAATTCGTAAAAACAGCCGACACAAGGTCGATCTTCTTTTCAAATGACAATATTTAACAATATTTACATTTTTCTCGAGTGGAAGGTTACATGTCAACAACAGAGGTTACATATTTGTATCCAAACAAATCCGACATTCACCTAAATAACATTAAGCAAATTCGAAGGGTTTTACAGAAAATCACGTCTCATGGCTTGTAAAAGCCGGATGCAACTTTACGAAAAAAAGGATCCACGTAAATTTTCTTGGCATGCATTTTAACAAGTGGGATCCAAGTTAAATTAGCACAAAATAAATAAATGGTATGTTTATTTATTTTAATAAACCAGCAGCCACAACGGACTACTGAACTGAGTAGCTTACTCATATTTCTGCCGATACGACATACAAGGAAGATCGTAGTTCCTGGAGAAATAGTAGGTAAACAGAAGAACATCTAAAAACAGGCTAATCTGTTACAGGCCAGTAACGAACCTGAATTTAGGAAATAACCAAAGCCTTCCCACACCACGAGGGGAGGGGGGGCTTTGCTTGAGTGATAAATTACGATCTTCCTTACACGCCCCAACTGAAGGAGCTGACTTCCTGTCGCCCGAGGCGGCAAGAATCAGTCCTAAACTAAATGCAAGTACAATCGAACATGTTCAAGTAAGCGTTGAGCAGCGCATAAATCAATAATACAAACACTCAAGGACAAGACATTGCGACTGATCCCGCTTCACTTTACACAGGTAGGATGAAGTGAAAAGGAGCAATCGCCATCAAAAAAATTCAGACCAGAATTTCATTGACAAACAACATTTAACAAGTTATATCGTTGCAAATTAAAAATGACACAGCCTCTCAATACTCTGTTAATATGTCCCCGCCGGCATGAGAATGTCGCATTGTAATTTTAGTTTATCCAGTAAAATTACCAAAAAACTCCGGTCGTCCCCCTCTAACCTAGTGTGCAATACATTTCAGAAAGAAGGATTCTATGGGCACGTACTAAAAAACTGTGGGCTGTATTCTTAACTTACAACACACTGGACAGGTTTTCAGGTCACCTGACAACTACTGATAACTTTTTTATATATAGAAAGTCACAAGAAAACTCTTCAGATTTTTTTTTCACGAAATGCATGGAAAACTTGTCTTACTTTTTTGTGCAATAGAAAGTAAAGAAAAAAAACTCGTACAGGATTTCATGTAAAAATTTTTAACTAGCTCAACAGGGAGTCTAAAAAAAATACACAACTGAGAGTTCCACTCGGTAGTACTTACAACAGCCCATTTTTGTTTTGGTGACATTACTAAGCTTCAGAAAAGTATCGACTTAAGGCGTCAGCATTTAAGTGATCCCTCCCTGGTTTATACCGCACTTCATAATCGAGGTCCATTTTTCCCAGCCATTTGCTTCAGCCAATGGAGGGGATTATGGTCAGTCTCTATGATAAAGTGACTTCCATACAAATATGGCCTAAGCTTTGCCACCGCCCAAACAATACAAGCACATTCTTTTTCGGTTGTCCCAAATGCTTGCTCGCGAGGAGACAACTTGCGAGAGATGTACAAACAAGGGTGTTCTTCTCCCTCAATTTCTTGAGAAAGGACTACTCCCACACCCCGGTCGGAACAATCGCATTGTACCACAAAGGGCACATCAAAGTTCTTCTAACTTCTTTTAACTTGTCAAAAACTTT
>JAHWFP010187243.1:0-15989 GCA_023313725.1 Lithobius niger | reverse complement strand
TTGATCGCCGGCGAACCCTTTGTTTTGATCGCCGGCGAACCCTTTGTCTCGTGTTTCTCTAGACATTTGGCAATGATTGCAGTCGATCCCTCTACGTGAACTGATAAGTCACTGTTCAAGAGTACATTCTGCTCACCATATTCCTTAATTAGTGCGTCCGACATTGGTTCCGAAATCACACAAGACTCTGTGTGGGAAGACATTGCAGCACTGGCACCAAAACTGTTGCTTGAAAAACTTTGCTGGGCTATCAACGCGTTCACCGTCGACACTAGTCCCGCGATGGATCCCAACACCTCACCTCGAAACTCCCCAATTTTCGTGTCCACGTGAGATAGCACCGTAGTGCTCACTTTATGCATAACTTTGTCCTCCATTTCGGCCGTCCGATCAGAAACGATCGATTTAGCCGTGTCACGGGCCGCCGTCACCATAGCCCCCCAACGAACCCTGTGGGTAAACAGATTTTTCACTGAGTGGAAAACCGTCAAATTCTGATGACGAATCGGTTGCACTTGCCACTAATTCTTCAACGAAGATCGGCGCCTGAGGGTCCTTGGCCATTTCAGCTAGTCTCCGATCGAGGGAAAATGTTCTTTCTTATGCTTTTTCTTTACTTGTTCAAGTTTTTGATCGGATCGTCTCCACGTCCACAGAATGCGCTTCACTGAGGTTGGGTCATGAGCTTCGCAAATATTGCATTTTTCGTTACCAAAATCACAAATCCTACACCTCCTGCATAAAGGATGGAGATCTAAAGGTGTTTTCTGGTGCGTGCACGAAGCGAAATCACCATCTTTAAGTAGTTCGTCAATCCTTGCAAGTTCGTCCTCACTATTGTGGTCGGCCATTTCTTTGAAGAAAAAAAAAAAAAAAAAAAAACGCACGACTTCACTCGTGCGTGCTCAAAAACGAATGGGGTTTTCCCCACGAGGCAGGCGGCTGCAGCGCCAGCGCTGGTAGCGCGCCTAGCGGGAAAAGAGGGCAACTGACGTTGAAATTCATAAATTCAGGATTTATGGGTGGTTGAGCATGGGAAAAGCAAAATTAAACGAATTTAGCATGTAGACTGGAGGTAAGTATTTTGCAGATAGTAAGAAAGTGATATATCAAAACCAAAATTGGTAAAAGAGACCGCCAAGTTCCGAATGGTTCGGCCCTTCAAATGAGTGATATCGGATTATCAACACACCAAAACATTTGCCAACTTAATCGCAACAAATAATACTTGGAGTGGACGTTACATGAAAACTTGAACACTGCTACCGAAAGTAGCAATGTTCTAGTTTTCATTTAACCTTCGAACTATTAGTCGGTGTGATTACTTGGCGAACGTTATGGAGTGTTGATATCACTCCTTTGAAGGGCCGAACCATTCGGAACTTGACAGTCTCTTTTACAAGGTTTGGTTTTTGATATAATAGAAGAATAACCAGAGGACGTTATCATTTGAAGTTCTCCCAGGTACTGCAAGTTACGGCTGCAGTTAGTCCAAGCTGCAAGATGAATATTTTCGTAAACGCATTTACGAAGTCGAACTTCAAATGTTTTTTTTAGTTATGAAAACCTAATACGATTGTCCCAGTATATTTGTGTACAGTAATTTACAACAAAATTATTATGTGTGCAATTTTTTATACCTGTCGATCGCTTAGTTGTACGGATCGACTCGTAGTAAAATAAATTTTACTACGATTTATTTTATCGAGGCATGCAACATGTTTACGGCGGCAATGTTTTGGTTGTGTAGCATCCGGTATTCAGTTCAATAATTACTGGATCAGGATCTGGCCGGATACTGCATTATCCGGCACCGGATACGGATATATCCGGACTGAGTCGATCCCTACTTTCATTAGTAATTTTACGAAGATTAGATTCAGTTTGCGCAAACCAGTGCCACAACTAGCTTTTTCCAAGGAGGGGTGCAAGAACAAAATGACTCCCAACCCTGATCAAAATATGCTGAATTTTGACTCCTTTGGGTCCCCCTCTTCCTGGGCTAGGGTGCCTGCCACCCTTCGCACCATCCCAAACTGCGGCACTGGCGCAAACATGTAAGTAAATCAGAACAGTTCAAATTGTACTTTTACCTATAATTCAGATGGAAAGAAGGGATAGGCTGATACAAGTTTTTACCGATCCGATACCGTTGAAGGGTAAACCGATAACAACCGATACCGATGTCAATAACAATAATAATAAAAAAAAAAACAACTAAAAATTTAATGTCTATACAAATGCAACTTCAGTTTCTGGCTTTACATGGATTCCAACTGCTGAAATTATCAAAAAGTCCTTTTTACAGCAATAATAGCATTTTTACTCTTATTCCTACTTATGGATTCAGTATTTTCATCTTCTAGTTAGATTTTAATTTGGTCGTTGTAAGACTTTTAGAGCATCAGAACCATCACGTGCTACATATTCATTCCAAACTGAGCAAATAGCTTTGCTTTTCTCACTTGGTTGGCTTTTGCGGCACCTTGTGTCAGTTTTGTGGGGAAAAGAATATCTGTATCGGAAGCCTCACAGTGGTCCGATAACGATATGACAAAGATACCAATATCGGACTATTCCTAATGGAAAGCAAATAAAATTACGCAAACAATCGCAATAGAACCTAGTGTCATGGGAGGAAGATGATGATAACTGTCAGGTATTTTAACTTTAGAGAAAAAGGCAAAAATGTTGCATAGTCGAGTTGATGCTCCCCTCCCTTTTTTTCAAAATTTTCACGTAGGCACCCAGGGGACATTAACAAGGCGATTTATGGTATACGGTTTTGGGTTATAAATATTTGCGCAATTTTCGCAGAATTCCGTGGAATTTGTTGTGTATTAAGTTGTTACGCAGCAACTTATTTTTTTAAATACTTTTTGCAGCAGTGAAGTCATATACAGGGCGTCCCACTAAAAAAAACTGATTTAAAAAAAATCATATCTAAAAAGCCATTATAACTACAACATTTTTACAATAACAAGGCTGTCGCCAAGCATTTAAATTTTTTTTTACATTCTTTCTATCTTTCTACCCTGCAATTGTATAATGCTTCGAAGACAAAGTGCGAAATTTTGCACAACCCTTTTACACACACTGATGTCCACTTCATTCAGGACTGTGCGAATGCGCTCATGGAAAGTATCCAATGATGTCACTCGTTGTTGTAAAACATTATCCTTCAAAAAGCCCCAGACAAAGAAGTCACATGGGTTTAGGTCTGGCGAGTGAGACAGCCAAACAATGTGACGATCAGCTACGTACAGGCAGCATCCAACACGCGTAAAAAAAAACTTTAATGCTCTGCTACAATACAACCTTATTGTTTTAGAAATGGTGTAGTTATAATGGTTTTTGAGGCATGATTTTTTTAATAGTTTTTTTTTTAAAGTTGCAGCACTTTCAGTGTTTTCACCTTTTGTGCTTCCAGTTGTGCGCGCTAGCTCTGCATGTGGACTGTGTCCCAGGAAACGTTAATTTTTATCGCGTAAAAACTCAAGTACTTGACCATGAGAAAGGATAACACACCACTTTAAGCGGTAATTCAGTAAACATGGCACCAGAACTTCTGGCAGAAATGCATCAAGTCACTTTTCATTTTTTAAGTAAAACTCAAACTTGACTCTTGGCTGGATCTGTCTTTGATAGGCCACTTCAGTATTGAAAACACGGCTTAGTTTTTTGGGCAACTTGACATCAACGTGTTTTTTTTAACTCAGTATCTCACGAGTCTTCGTAACTACGCACATGTTGAAGATAGTAAGACCCAAAGCAGAAAACTGTCGTGCAAGTATATATTTTAAAGAACTCCTTTCTGCAGTATTATCTTTCCAATCTCTGCCTAGTTTGCTACCAGAAGTTTCCTTTTGACGGCTAGTTTATTGGTAAGCATTTTTGCTTCCTCCACATACTTTTAATATCACTTAACAGCCTTCTCTTATGGTACTGAGCATGTAGCTGTAATTGCTCATAATGTTATTATAAGGCTGTATCGGTACCAGTTTTTCCCATCCAGTACTGATACTGATTCCAGTACTACACCTTTTTATACCTAAGTATGGGAGTTAAAAAATGTAGTGGGAAAAAAACAGTAACATAAAAATATAAGAAATGGCACAAATTTACCAAATTGTAGAAGTTAATAGTCGTGTAAACAGCACAGAGCACACAAAACGAAGATTTCCCCATTCCTCAGCCTGAATGGAGTAAATCGGTTTTTATCCCTGAATACCTACAGTAGTTTGTACAGTAGTAGGATAGCCTGAAGAAGATATGTAGGCGGATTCTTTCTGTGTGATTGGTGAATAGCCTGTCAAAAATATGCTGATACAGTACGTATTGGTTCGTTTTTAGTTTGAGCATTGAATTGTGCGCCATTTTTCGTGGATTTTTGCTGTCATTCAAAAGTAAAATGGTAAGTATTTTTAATAATACCTTCCCAATCAAAAATTTAAGTTATTGTCTAATTTACATGAATTTTTTTGACACAAATAAAAAATCTGTGCACCACCAACAAAACTAGTGATAGTCGTCTCTTAATTAGTTGTAGTTGTCTCCTAGTGATAATCGATCTTAAACAAAAATAATTTAAAGTGGTAAACTAACTTTTTGAAAACAGAACGGTGGAGGATACAGTGGCACATCTTCCAGTTCTATTGAGACCGAATTCCGAATGGACAGAAGTCTATGAACTTCTTCAAACATTTCGTATTGAAAATCAGCCCGTTTCCTCCTAATTTCTTGGGAACCAGTAAAATCGGCTGTAGAAGCCTGATGTGCACCAGTTTTGGCTAACTTCGACTGCATTCTTCAGAAAGAGCGAATCTACCTTGGCTTGAAGAAGAGGGTCTGGGTCCGCAGCCGAATCCTATGGAAGAGACGTGACCTTCAGAAGAGTTCCAAATTTTGGTTGGTAGCTGTTCTAGATCACAGACAAGAACCACGGGTTGTCCGAAATCTCGGTCCAAGCTTCACCTGACAATGAAGGCGGAGTCACCAACTGAAATGCTGTTTTTTAAGATGAAGCTGGGAATTTTGACCATCAGCACTTTCCCTTCCCTTTCGTGCCCGGAGATCTGCTGTGGGGATGCTGTTTACGTTCTGAAGTTTGTTGTCGGGATCCACCTTTTCCACGGCCTCAACCGCACTGACCTCCATGAAAGGGTGGCATATCGTTGAAGCGATCCCATTTATTCTTCTGTTGTTGCTGTTGCTTTTTGGGTTAGAAGGCTGACTAGAAGTTGTCTAAGTTCAGCAGTCAAGGATGGAGCAATCTTCAGGATCTTGCCTCTGACGAGTGTAGAGGCTTCGCTAAAAGGTAAGGTCCGAAGTCCTTAGATTTACCAATCTTCGTGTTTGCCAACTTGGCGCTTCTCGAGAACATTCGGCGGCTTTTTGAAAGCAAAGATGCTTGGCTAAGCTTCTTGACTGCAAGTTCTCTTCTTCAAGCCTAAGAAACGTGCTTGTTAACATTTTTTCTTAGCACGATTCTTAGGAAGAGAAGAAATCTGGTCAATGGATCGGACGGCAACTTTATTTCTTTTTTGACTAGGCGTAATATCAGATACTGACTCGGCAGTAGCAGCCTTCTCCCGGGCAGATTTGACTTTGTGTCGTTTTATTATCACGTTGAAAAAACGAACCATCTTACTTTGAAAGTTCGAAATATTCACGAAGACAATTTCAAGCTCAAATTCAAAAACATCAAATCCTGAATATGCGAATCTGCGAATTTTCGACAGGCTGCTTGCTGATTAATTATGGAAAATTTAGTCCGTCTGTATTCTTCAGGCCACCACAAGTAATAAATTTACAAAATTTACTTTATTTACAAATTTAAGGCTGTGCCGGTGACGATACTGGTACCGGGACCGGATGCCAGTACCCCTGGTACCGGTATCGGACCGGCAACGAGTTAAGAAGTACCGGAAAAAAGTACCGGAATCGGCATTTTCGTACATTAATATTATGACATCTTCCCAACGCTAATAAAAATTAAGCAACTTTTAAATAAATAATCTCCTACATTTTACTTTGGATTCGCGATCCAAATTAACTTTGCATACCGCTAAAATTGCCTCCCGTAACGATTAGGCCTAACGGACACTCTCTCTCTCTCTCTCTCTCTGATAAAACACAAGCAGCCATTTTCTCAAGGTCACGGCAGGACCGCACGGCAAAGTGGTTGGGTAAAATACTTTCATTCTCATTCAACATGTCGGAAGATCGATTTTATTATTCGATTAATTAAAAAATTATTTTAGTCAAGTTAATTGTATAACTAAAACCAAAAATTATTCGAATTTCGCATCGAAGTGAAATTCTGCTGACAAAAACCGGAAATGAAAAGCATTGGCGTTGCGTTAGGCCTAACTTAACATCGTGGTGTCGTTCTTCACTCTCGGTTTCGCAGTTTCCCGTGATAGTTAAGACTTCGGCCGTTGTTTAGCTGCAGTTTCCTGTAACGTCTTTGGCAAAGAAAACACATAATGCCACCAAAGACGTCAGGGATTTCGAAATATTTTGTGGTGTGCGACGAAAAAGCAAATGCAAACTGTGCAACTCCGAAGTAGCGCGTGGAGAAAACGATTCCCATTCATACGGACCAAGCAATTTGCGTAACCGTCTAAAACAACTGAATAGATGAAAAAAGGCAATGTTTGTTTTTGTGTCTAAAAATAAAACAAATTAACTACAGTATGTAAAACGTTTTTTTTTTCTGTAGGCACCATCTACCACAATATGTGTAAAATTATGAAAAGGATAAAAAAGCTTCATCTCTCGTCGATTTTTTAACTTTGTTTCCCGAGAACCATTTTTTTTTTAAACTTTGCATGGCCTAACGAGCCAGTAATATTTTATATTTGTGTACCCAACAACCTACTTAGTAAATGTACACAGAATGTTTTAAAGCTCCCCAGTAAACATGCACAAGCGTATAGATTACATTCAGTGTGTTATTAGCCTACAAGATTTTTAGTAGCCTAGGTCTACAATATTTTATATATAGTCTATAAAGTATTTAATACAATATTTAGAAATTGTTTAGCCTAAACTAAGACAGTAAAGTATAGGCCTATAATTTACAGTTAACACTGAAAAAAAAATTTAAATGATTTTTTTGCACTATAAGGTGTTCGGCCAATAATTCTTTTGTAAAAGTGTTAAGTAAGGTTTGTTACACCATTAAATTCTTGACATATTGACACGTTTTGTATTATTTATTAAGTTATCTTTCGATATCGGTATTGGCACCGGCATGGCATTGGCATATGACCAGAAGTACCGGTACCGGAATCGGGTAAACGAGCACCGGTATCGGGAAAAGTGGCACCGGCACAGCCTTATTTACAATGTTCGAAGCGCATCTACTGTTGTGGAAAGCAAACGACGACCGCGACGCGACTCACATTATCACATTCTTGTGCAGGATAATCTTCCAGTGAACAGGAGAAATGTGAGGGCAAATATCTTTGCACAGACAACAGTAACAAGAAAGAATGTGTAAATAGAGTTCAATGTTATTGAAACATGAACATGCAAGTGGCGATCCTATTTCCGATGCTGCTGATAATAAAACAGGCTCCTCGGTTACTGTGTGGGACACAGTTTACAAATCGCACAAGCGAAGCACCAAGTTGATGCTATTGGAGTCACTGCCAATCAGCCAATTATTTTTTGGCCTACGTTGATGCTGTATATATAAATTTGGAAAGGTCGGCTAGTCTAGGATACAATGTAACAAATTACCTTTTTCAGGGATTTCTGGATTGGACTCCTCGAAGCCGTTCCAAACAGAGATTTTTGCAATAAAATCTTGTTTTTGCTTGGACACCAAATTCTCAAAGTACTCAGGAGACAGCTTCGAACCTAAAATTATTTAATATACTTTCTTAGTGGCCTTTTTTTTTTTATCAACATTAAACGATCAAATTAAAACCAAGTACATAATAAAAATGTTTATAACACCAGACAAGTTAAAAAAAAAAAGGTATGATAAAGACTAAAATTGCAGGGCCTGCACCTGCTTAATTTTAGTTTTTATTGCCTAACCGAAAATATACGTTACCTGTTTTTATTAGTGATTCTCCCTTTGAGCTAGAATTATCCCCTAGAAGCTTTGGAGCTTGAATCCCTGCCAGACTTGTACCTATTGCGCATGCGCAGGTTTGGGCTGGCTATAGAGGGGAGGCCTGGGTGTCCAGGTGTGCCTAACTTCAGTTAGGCAATAAAAAGAACATTTTGCCGGCCCCCAGTCAGGCCGGCTAAAAATGGTTTCTTTGTACCTAAAACATACTTGACCTGATAATTTAGCATTACATTCCTCGAATGTGATGTTCCCCTGGAGGTTTCTTCTGCTGTGCAGCCGCCTGCTTGCATGCTCCCTTATAAAAGCGACAGCGCGCACGTTATCCGCTTTTATTTTACTCTCAATATGTCAGGCGGTGACTCGAGAGGGGAGGCAGGGCGGGAGTAGGTTAAGTATGTTTTAGGCATAAAAAAACCATTTTTAGCTGGCCTGGCTGGGGGTTGCCAAAACATCTTAACCTGATAATTTAGCATTATCAGCAGACCTTGTCAAAGTTTGGTGGCGGGCACCGCCCTGACGAACGCCCCGGGATGAAAGCAGGCTGTCCCCCAAAAAAGTTATTGAAAACTTCGCACTTTGTTCAGAACAGGTGAAGAACCTCGAAGTTTGGTGACTTGTCCTCTTCACTGGTTGGCTGGCTTCCAACGTGGATGTTTAGCTTCAATCGTGGTTGGCTTGCTTCTGCTTCGTTCTGCGTGCTTAAGGGGGCTTGACTACGGTACAGGTTGCAACAACAGGTCGCAGCCGGTGTAGTCCGTTTACACTGACGACCTATGCGTCAGGTTGTGTGAGGTGGAGGTCGATGGATTCCCTCAAGATGCTTGGCGGTTAATGATGTGGAAATTGCCCTGAATGTTATAAGTTACCATGGGTCAATAACTCTTGTGTGGTTCCATACGTTAGTATGTGAGTCAGTGAGGAGAAGAGGTTGGTTTCTTCATTTCCTCAGTTTTTTTTTTTTTAAGTTGGACAATGGAAAGACCAGGGTGGTTGTTATACGATTAGTAGTCAGTAATTTCTACTCAACTGAGTGGAGTAAGCAAAGTTGCGGTGGTCTTTGAAAAGTTCGAAGAAAGCCTTAAGTTGGGGCATTGGGTTTTCCGCGCAGCCAAAAGGCCGAAGGGATAGGATGAGTGAAGGGCACCGTCGGCCGAAGAGCTGGTCCTGGTTTGTGGCGGACCACGATTGAATCTATCCGGAGGAGCTACGAGACTTCGAACGAAAGATATTGCGTGGATGGAGGAGAGAGCTTTCACGGGGGAAAGGATGTTAGCTGCTTTTGAGGCAAGAGTGTCGGCTGAAAGCCGTGTTTTATGAAAGATAGAATTTCCGTGTTGAGTTACTGCCAAGCTGGGAAGAAGAGGCGGAGGCATGCGCCGGCTGGAAGACAGGAGAGGCAGGAGGCGACGTGGTTTCAATGAAAGGAGCTTCTGCCCCCTGGTGACGAGTGGCGACTGCGGTGGTCAGGAGATGTGGCTCGCTCCTGCTAGTTGCGTTGGCCTGAGCGGGATTGAGGGGGATCGGGCCGAAAGGGCTGTTGTTTTCTCGGCCGTAAGTAGGAGTTAACTTTCGGATGGTGTCAAGCTGGGAAGAAGAGGCGAAGTCTTTCGCCGGCTGGCAGGAGAGGAACTGCGGTGGTCAGGGGTTCGGCTCGGTCCTGCTGGCTACGTTGGCCGGAGCAGGAGCGAGGGGGATCGGGCCGAAAGGGCTGATGGTTTCTCGGCTGAAAGTAGGAGTTAACTGTCGGACGGATTGGCGGCGCTGTGTGGAGCGGGCAGGGGCCGAGCTACGACGTCCGAGGGACTAGTGCAGGACCACATAGGGGTAGGGCGGCCGCCGAAAGATCAAAAACCCGATGAAAGAGAACCACAGTTAGGACTGGGCTGGAATGGATGGCGTTCCGGCAAGCATGAAGGAAAGCCGCACAGATCATGGATGGGAAGTAGCACAATGCAGTGTAGCCGGTGGTCACCTGGCATGGGTAGGCCATCTAGGTGGCGGGCGGACGAAAGACAGGAGACGGGAAGGGGACAAACCATCTGCGGGACCAATTCGATTGGTTACTGGATGACGAAAGACGAGAGGACAGGTGGAGAGAGGAGCTCCCAGATGAGCGGGCTTTCATCTAATTCAGGACGGCGCCATAACCGGAAGGCGGACGAAAGAGGCTTTCAGCTTAACGGGCTTCCATCTTGGACCGGAGCGGCATCTCAACCATAAGGCGGACGGGGAACAAGGAGCGGGAAAGGAGGTCCCAGGTTGACGGGCTATCTCCCTGGGACAGGACGGCACCACAACAGTGAGGCGGGTGAGAGATGTTGGTGAAGGCCTGGTTTAACTGGCAGAAAGGCGGACGAACGCTGAGTAGATGGGGTGAGAGCTGCAGGGCCTGTTTGTTCCCCATCACGGTGCAGGACACGGCGCAACAGCAAGGCGGACGAAAGACGAAGGAGCATGCCGAGCGGGGGGCGGAGTGCTTGGTTGACCTTCATCACGGTGGAGGGCAGCAACACCTGGGTGAAAGACGAGTGAGCGCGTAGAGCGAGGAACGGTGGCTTGGCAGATCTTCTCCAAAGTGTAAAACGGCAACACCCGAGCGAGCGGGCGAAAGACAAGGGAGTGCGTGGAGTGAAGAACGATGGTTTAGCAGATCTTCTCCACAGTGTAAAACGGCAACATCCGAACAAGCCGGACGAAAGACGCAAGGTGGTCGAAAGACGAGTGAGTGCGTGGAGCGGGGAACGCCGGCTTGGCAGGTCTTCTCCGTGGTATAAGACGGCAACACCCGAGCGAGGCGGGCGAAAGACAAGTGAGTGTGTAGAGCGAGGAGCGGTAGCTCGGCAGACCTTCTCCACAGTGTAAACGGCAACACCCGGGGAAGGCGGGTGAAAGACGAGTTGCTTGGAGCGAGGAACGCTGGCTTGGTAGACCTTCATCACGGTGCGGGATGAAAACTTCCGTACAAGGCGGGTGAAAGATGAATGAGTGCATAGAGCGAGGAATGCAGGTTTGGCAGATCTTCGTCAAGGTTCAAAACAGCAACTCCCGGGCAAGGCGGGAGAAAGACGAGTTGCTTGGAGCGAGGAACGTGAGTGCATGAGGCAAGAAGTTCAGACTCGGTTGGTCTTCCTTGGGAAATCGGCAGACCAAATCCAAGACGGACGAAAGACGGGAGCTTGCGAGATCTTCAACATAGTCGCGACATCTACGGCATCAGCGAGGCGGATGAAAGACGGCGAGGGAATCGGAAGCAGGGGCCGTCGAAGGGTGACCTAGTTCACACTGCTTCCACGACTGGACTGGTGAGACGTGGAGCTTCAATGTTGTGGCGGGAGAGGCGAGAGGCCTAAGCAACAACCCAGAGTCGACGGCAACGACCCGGCTATGGGCAGACGGGAGACGGGCCGAAGAGTGGAGCGTGCGGTTAGCTATGGCATCAGTGAGGCGGATGAAAGACGGCGAGGGAGCCGAGGCAGGGGCCGTTGATAGATGATCTAGTTCACAACTGCTTCCACGGCAGGACTGGTGAGGCGTAGAGCTTCAATGTTGTGGCGGGAGAGGCGAGAGACCTGAACAACAACCACGGCGACGTCCCGGCTATGGGCAGACCGGAGACGGGCCTAAGACTTTACCATGCGGTGCGGGAGCCACGGCGACAGGATCCAGACGGCAACGGCTGAGTCGAGAGGACTCAGGTGTGTCGAAGAGGGGAAATGCTGAAAGGCAGGAACAGCAGAGGGCATGCAGATGGCTTCCAACTTGACTCTTCACTCAAAACGTGGGTTTAAAGCCACGAGTGGGACGAGCAGCAGCGTGGGACAGCAACTGTTGTCTTGATTTCCGCTCGAGACGTGGGGTTAGCCACGGTCGAGACAAGCAGCAAGAGGTGCAATGACTTCCGTCTTGGTTTTTAACTCAAAAACGTGGGATTTAGCCACGAGTGAGACGAGCAGCGGTGGACAGCAACTGTCGACTTGATATTCACTTGATGCTTGGGGTGAGCCACAGTCGAGACAAGCGGTAGGAGTGTAGACGGCTTCCAACTTGGTTCTTCACTCAAAACGTGGAATTTAGTCACGAATGAGACGAGCGAGAGAACGGACAGAAAACTGTTGCCAGAAGACAAGCTGTGGAGAACCGGAACAGTCTTGGCTCTTCACTCGAATGAGGCTTTAAGTCTTGGCTCAGTCATTTAAAACTTGATCGAGGTGACATCGTGTAACTGAAGCTCGGTAGCAAATTCAATTGTCGTGGAAAACAATCGAAACTGAAACGGAAGTCAGATGGGTTGCCTGCAACACGTCACATCCGGGAATGTAAGGGAAGCGGCAGACGGAAGGGCGGAGGCCGGTAGGGGGAGCGTTTTCCGTCTGAAAGCCAAGGGATGCCGCAGGTGCGGGTGCAGCCAGCCGGAACGGTGATGAGCATCGGAGAAGGTTGGCGTTGCCAGCGGCAACTCGGGTAAAGGGAGGCTTGAATCGGGCGAAAGAAACGGCAGGGATCGGACCGACGGCGGCGTGGTCGAGGGCGGAGATCCAACGGTTGCCAAGAGTGAAAGTGGTCGTCTGCGGACGAAAGAGAGCATGAGGGGAAGCAGCAGGTGAAGCAAGGGCTTCGGATGCGGCGACCATCATCGGGCTGGAATCCAATTTTCGTGCGAAAGTGGGGAACATTTTCGCCGCGAGGTGGCGTGGGAGACACCTCTGGCGGAAAATGAATGCAGATAACGTGCGCGCTGTCGATTTTATAAGAGAGGACTGCCGTGCGCATGCGTGGCAGGGGCATGCAAGCAGGCGGCTGCACAGCAGAAGAAACCTCCAGGGGAACATCACATTCGAGGAATGTAATGCTAAATTATCAGGTTAAGATGTTTTGGCAACAAAGAAACTAAAATTAAGCAAGTGCACGCCCTTCAATTTTAGTCTTTTTAAACCGACGAAAATATACATTACCAGTTTTAATTAGCGAACTTCGTCACTCGGAGGTGTGATAGCGCATGAGTTACCCCTCATGTACAAGTCGGCGCCACAAGAGCAAGTCTTTGGTGAAGTCACTCCTGAAATTACCTCAGCCAATTACACTGGTCGTGGAACTGGTAAACGCGGATCGATCCGTAGTGTGGACGGAAACGATGAGGTTCCCCAGTGAGGCAGGGTTGGTGCGGTGAAGGGAACGTTGAATAATAATTATTGGCTAGAAATGGGGGGTAGACGTAAGTAAGGGAACCGCAATCAGGAATCTTAACACCGTGGGGTACAAGATAGGAAAACAGGCGGTAGTGACGAAAACGGTTATGTTGCAGGATGATGATGTTGGATCTCGTCCGGTCGACGGACTTCAGAAACAGTTTATGTGTAGGAACGAGAAGGAACGATGATGAGCACTGATGAATTTGAAGCACAGAAATTGGATAGAGAACACTGTTTCTGGTGGGGGGAACGCACCATGGTAATCAAAGATGTGTGGGAGGTCTTGAGAGATGAAGTGGCTTAAGTCACTGATGTATGAACTTTGTAGTATATGAGGCGAGGAACGAGTTTATGACGTCCGGAATAGGACGAAAGAAGCAGGAACCTCACCGAAGTTACACAAAGGAACTGGCAGTTTTGATATCGTGGTTATTGTTGCAATTGTAATATGCGGAATCCCAAGGCTACTTCTTTGGCTTGATGGCGGCCAGGAGAACATGGCATCACTGTGGTGGAAGAGGCCGAGTTTTCAGCCATACCATGAAAAACTGGTGAGAAGCGTGGATCGTTGTCATATTGCCATACGGAATAGGACGATATCTTGTGGAACTGAATTGTTGCCATGGCCGCGTTCCAGAGGGTTACCAGAGATGAGGACGGTGATACAGGAGGATCGCCGTCCGGAGTATAGGATGTTACGAACGGATCCTGGTAATGTGATGGTAATGGTGACGGGGATTGCTTTTTTTTTTTTTGAGTTGAAGCAATGAGCAGTTGAACGGGTAACGTCATTGGTTGTGTAGTTGATAGTAGTGGTTCCTATGTGGGAGCGGAGGAACGAAAGGTTGGAGGTTGGTGTTGAGGAATCAAGTCCTCATAGAATGTGAGCTTGTCTGACTAATTTGTTGTAAGAGAGAGAGTATGCTTGGCGTTTTTTCTGACTTGGATTCGGTTGCTGTGGAGAAGGAAGGGGTTGGATAATGTAACAGAGGCTTGAGTAGGAACGAAGTATCCTACCACTGCGTGGAGACAAACAGAATGACTCGAGGGTCGATTCGACTTGAAATGTTGTTGTTTGTAAATGCATTCCTGAGGGGACGAACGTCCAGGATCGAAAACTTGCTCATAAGGAATCGGAGAGGTCTTGGCTGTGCTGGGAGGTATCGAAAAATTAAGAGTGAATGGGTTGACTGAGTGAGGAAACTGAACAAGAGGTTTTCAGTTTGCAGAAGGTATGTTGCTGCCGTAGTAGCTGATGGGGCCGCCAAGGGCGGTGATGCGGAACGGGGAACCGGGCCGGCGGAACCGTTTTTTTTTTGTTTTTTTCTATTACGGAGCCAACTGCGCATCTGTGGAAATAAAGTACAAATTCTGGTGGCTTTGGCGATTGGGTGTTAGAACTGATGAAACTTCGGAGGAGTCAGGACGGAAGTGCAGGAAATACTGCAAGGATGAGCAGAAGTTGAACTGTACGACGTGTCCAGAGATGTGGGAACGAGGTTCCCTGTTGGTGTCGCTGTCGAAGAGCCAGGTTCTGCTGAGGCAGGAACGATGGGAGAGATGCCAGGGAACGATATCTTGCTAGACCGCAGGAGGTACGGGGAACGTGGTGACAGTGACAAATAGTCCGAGGAACCACGACCCAAAACAGTATAGTAAACATCATAGTTCAGGTACGAACAGGCTTCAGCACAGGTTTAAGTGAACCTTTGTCGGAGAAGGAGACGCAGGTCTGGGCATTGTTGACGTTGCAGTAGATCCAGGAGGATAACATGGAACGGGTGATGCTGACGAGCCGTGGAAAGGACGCCGGAACGCAGGGAACGGCACTGGCACATGGGTAGCAGACCATGCCCGAAGTGTTGGTGACAAATCGCCAGCGAAACCAAGAGGTTCCGTTAGAATTGGCGAGGGCAAAGACGGGCATGAGGAGGAGACGTCTGCTGTCGAATGGCATGGATGGATGAAGGAATCCGTGGATCTGCAGGTAACGTTGCTGGAGAGATGAAAGGAACGCAACCGAAGGTGGAGCGTCTTTTGTTGGAACGAACCGCTGGATGACTCCATAGGGAATGCGGCAACTAAGGCCGGGAATGTTGCAGAAGGTGGCTGAAGGGAACGAACGACCGGGGAACGGCCTGAACGGCGGCTCATTGTCCGGGGTGATCAGGTAATCCGGGTCTGCAGAGCCGTGTAGCTCGTCCGTCGCTGTCCAGGTCCCAAAGGCGGAGCAGCAATGACTATACTGCTCGTTGGGAACCGAGACAGAACCGTGGCAGGTGACCGCGTTCCTTTTGGTAGGAACGCAATAACTCCGTGGCTGGCCAGAATGGTCCGAAGACCAGGGAACCGGAATCGACCGCAGTGATGTAAATAGCATACGCTGTAGAGAAGAAAGATGTTAGCTGTGGAAGGGAGAAATTGGGATCACTGGAACAAAAACATCAACAAGAAGGCAGATAGTAAGTGGAGTGTGAGTAAAGAAGGTGAACCAGTCCTTCCTTTGGTGGTTCCCTTTGTCTGTGCCATAGCGGAGTGTGGTACCGGACTGAGAGTACGGGAGGGGGGGGGGAGGAGAAATCGTGGAAGGTGGGTCAGAGTGCAGGTGAGTAACGTCTACCTAAGGCGATGGTTAGATAAGTAAGAGCAGTCAAACTGCTCTGTCTGAGTTTATATATGATAGAGGCAGCGCAGATGAATGTGCAGTAGGG
>JAHWFP010187239.1:305-13059 GCA_023313725.1 Lithobius niger | reverse complement strand
GTTTGTAGACAAATGTTGAATTTTTTTACGTTTGAGACACTTTTTTTTCAAAGCGTTATTACAATTATTTTAAGAACACCAGTAGAACACACCAACAGATATGAACTTTACGAATCAAAAACAAAAACTGAAGACTAATAAAAATTGTGAAAAATCAAAACAATAAAATTCAAGAAATTATTTTTAATTTAATGCTTTGTAAGAAATCATGACAACGAAACTGAAGCCAGTGTTCTTGAGTTTGCATGGCGAAACGAATTTCACGGTCTCGTTGTTAACATGAGGCAGAAAAATTCTTCAGCTCCAGCACTAGCTCATGTACTAAGGTAGATCACCAACTGATAGGCACTGTGCTATTTGGTAAAGGTTTGAAGCGCTCCCAGCCAAAGCCAAAGCCATGGCAGTAGAAGACGAGAGGAACAATTTTGTTGACATGTAGAGATGGGAAAGTTCACTAATATTAGCCTACACCTGCTACAAAGCCTTCGTCAAACAATGACTTCCCGGCGTCGTGAGGTTGTAGTTGCAACCGTTGGAACTAACACTATGTGCGCCGAACTTGCAGGCTACACAGTTTGTAGCCTTGCGAACCTGTAGTTTAATGTAGGATGGTGTTGATGTACACATCAACGAATACTTACAGTGTGCGGAATACATTCCTCTTCTGGAGGACTGCTCCTTCAACGTCATAATCTGAAAATACAACAAAGGCTTTAGTTGTCGTTTTCAAAGAGTTTTAAGTAATAATAATAAAAATTCACCCATTAACGGAAGGGAAACGTCAGGACAAACTGAATTGCCATTACGTCACGTCCACAGTAAAAATAGCACCTTCCAAGGAAAGAATTAATAGTAATTATATAAAAGTCTGGTTTTAAAAATCATCATGTATTAGCCTCAACAACCTCTGATGGAAGAGAGTTACAAAGTCATCCTGCACGCAGAATGACGAAATTATATGTCTACAGTTTAATGTAGCCTTGTGCTTATCGTTTCAAAAAAAAAAAAAAAAAACAGAAAGAAAAACAAACAAAAAAACTTTACATTTTTCAAATTTATTGTATATGTTGTTTTCCAGGTATCGCCAAACGACATCAGGAGTAAGAGTGTTGGTATATCCAGTATGGTATTTCTAATTCTTTAGCCTTCTATAGTGTACGTGGTTTATCTTGAGTCCTACAGGTATTTTATGAGCGGCTACGTCTTCCTGGAGGGGGCGGCATTAATCGACGGCCGCCATTGTTTTTGTAACCATCTCGGATATCAACAAGGCACTCTGCTACCAAAAACATACAATCGATTATCTGTGTCGTTCTGCGGCGAACTCAAGATAGGCCGCGGACACTATAATTTTGTAAATGTGACAGTTCCATGATATCCATCACAGTTACACGTAACGCTACAGCGGTGGTGTTTAAATACAAAAACCCGTAAGGGTAAAGGGACCCATGAAGTTTTTCGCCACGTAAAGTAGTGATATACCAGAGCCAAAATGGCTGCTACTAAGTTTGTGGTTCGAACCGTGATCACTCAAACTTAACTGACAATCACCATGTGAGGTTAAGGTCTATGTGATCAGGTTTGGGACAGAAAACCTGGTGATAGCTAATGAACTCTGATGTCAATACTTTATATGGTGAAAACCTGATGGATCCCTTTACCCTTAAGCGCTTTTGCATGATATCACCCTTTTTTTATTGTTTTATCGTCTTGCTGTAGTGTCTTTATAACTAAGAGGACCTGGACAGTTCCGTGCTGCCTGACACAGTTATAGGTCAAACTAACATTGTTAGATCCGACAACATGGTAGTACTTTCAAGCTGAAATCTGGCCTCACCCACAATCAATGCTTAAAAACGGCTATAATTTTCCGTTTTTGAACTTGCCGGTCTTTACCCAAAACATTCAGCAATTAAACGCAAGAGTTAGAGAAAAAAAATAGCTCTGCAAATATATAAATTAGAACAGCAATAACTTAACCGCTTCAAGACCTCAAATACTGTGAAACACAGTACAGGCACAGGCCCCGGAGAGGGCAGGGACAATTTTTTTTTTCTGGAGACTTTTTTTTTTTATCTTTTTAATATCTTTTAACCTCTTTTTAATCCTCCCTTTTTGGAATTCTGCCTCTCTTTGTACCACTTTCTCACCCATTTTTGTCCATCTTTTGTCATTTTTAAGGCTCTTTTACACCATCACTCCAGCGAATGTAGACGAAAAGGCGCTCCCCCCCCCCCCCCCCGATGTGTACGCCCCTGAAGCACAGCACCAGTATTGTCCATGCCTTCATACTCCAGGTACCTTTTTAATTTATCTTACTATATGATTACGGATTCTAGTGTTCCATAATAACTTAGAAACCTCTTTCTTGATTCTTTTCAAGGCATTTTGCACCAACTAAAGAACTCTTCAGATATGGTAGCAGAAATAACGATGCTGACCTGATTTTAGCAATGGGTTTTGCACGGATACATGCTATTTATCCACTTTTAAACAAATAAACACAAATCGCTGTACATTAATAGAAAGAGGAAAACAAGCCAAACAGCGAAAATCATACACTAAAAATAACGTAGAACAGTAAGCCACCTTTATACACTTACATCTGTCGGAGTGGCATGAACCGGATTCGAAGAGGATACCCAATTTGTCCCCAGATCATTGGCGTAGCGCCTGCATGATTTTCGCTGTCTAGCTCGTTTTCCTCTTTCCTTTATTTACAAGCGTTTACGAAATACATTCCGGGATTGTTTAACGTGTCATATATGTAAAACGTCTAAGGATTTTCAGGTTGGAGTCATTGGAATGAGGCGTCTAAGGGCTGATCTTTATCTGATATTCTATCCTGCATAATCACATTGCTGTGGATCCACACAATTTTTTTAATTTTAAGTCACAGTATCTTGACTAGGGGCAATCCGTTTAAACGTATGGGTCGTTTCATACAGATAATTTTAGGTACTTTTTTGCAAATCGGGTGTCCCAGTTTGGAACTCTCTCCCATCGGAAGCGGTCTCGGCAGGTTCATTTCGGGGATTTATAAAAGGCTGTTATGAGGGTAGATCTTTCCAGGTTTACGAAGTGTTTTTAATTTTTTTTTTTTTACATAAGACTTAGGTTATATCAACCAGCACCGTTTTACTCTTTATTGTTTTTAATAGCATTCAAGGTCATGTGTAATTTCGGATTGCGATTAAGTAGAGGTAGCGCTCCCTTCGCTCTCCTATACAGTTTCTTTGCTGTAAAAATTATTATTACTTTTGCTCCACTGTGGGTTAAGTCAATGGGAACCAACTTTGCTTGTGATAAAAGCGGGTAAAATACTTCACGAAGCAAGACGGAACCTTCGAACACATTTATCATCGCACACGTGTCCAGAGACGAAGAAAGCGCGAAGAAAAATTTGAAAATTTATAGACGTAAATACGCGGGAGGCTGTGCACATGATTTATCATCACATCTGTCGGCACATCTGTCGCCCTTACAGGTTAAACCTAAAGAAGACAATTCAGTTGGTTTCCACGCGAGATGGAGTTGCAGAGAATATTGTGGTCACAATGACTGATTATGCTGCACATCAGCCAAAAAAATATTCGCGAATCTTTCCTAAATACAGAGTTAGCGACGAAGTTAGCAAAACAAAGTAGTTAGCCAGACAAGAAACTAAAACTGACCGTGCTTTAATTTCGGCTAAGAACCTGCGTAAATATTTAACTTGAATATCTTCACATTCCATGCTTCAGTGGCAATCCCAAGCCCTAAACAGACAGACGCAAATCTGAAGTGATGCGATACGTTACAGAGTGCCAACAAAATCAAAATCACTCCAGGAGTAAGCAGATGACGTAGCGTTTGACGAACAATGTTAGTATTTCACGCACCATACCTCTTCACGCCGCATCAGAATGCTGCAGTCTGGTCAAGGCTTTAGACTAGAGTAAACAACTTAATATCATCTAATAAAAAAGTTGCAAAAGCTGCTGCTACAAAGTCTTCTTAAACAAACTTTATTGCTTCTTAAATTGTTAAATTTGTAAAACAAAAAAAAAAAAAGAATAAGTAATAAATATCCGTGAATCATAGACGATTTAATGGCTATAATTGCTCGCGAGCAAGAAACGGCTAGTCCAATATCGAGAGGGTGGAGGGAAACACGAGCGCGCAAGTTTTTCCCTTCATCTCCCGAGATATTGGACTAGCCGTCTCGAGCTCAAGAGCAATTATAGCCATTAAATCGCCTATGATTCACGGATATGTAATTTAATGCTAAGGTGTGACGTCAAGCTAAATTATCGTCTTATTCGAGTTTTTTAAAGACTTTTTTTGTAAATTTTATTTGTGAATCATAATGAATTTAAGAATTATCACACGCGACTTATGTAAATTCCTGAACGGAAGTTCCGGGTTGGAAGCTTCCTGTATATGAAGGCCGAACGAAGGGGAGAGACGTTCCGTAATACCGATGTTTGTGTTTTAAGATAAAACTGTATTTTTTTTTCTACTTTAATAATTTAAATAAGTTGAGTGTATAAAATGCGCTACTCTCTTGAGTCTTGTAGGTTTTTAGGTGTATTTCAAAGTGTCAGTAGCCTACTTTTCGTACCGTCGGAACGAAAGGTTGCCGGGTTGGGCCATTCCTCCATGGGTGGTGGCCTAGCATAGTACGCAAGTTTTTTTTTTTCGTGTTAGGCTAGAAAGAAAAATGTCGCAGGTTGTAAATGTGCCTGTATACTGGTTGCAACGAGGTGTGCTGGTTGAATTTGTGTTGTGTATGGTAATTTTGCAAAGTCGGGTCATATGTCACAGCAGGTGTTGCAGGTGGAGCAGGTGTTGTGTAGACCCCCGTAAAAAGTGTTAGATTATCAAAAAAGTGTGGGTTATCAAAATCAACCCACTGTGACGTGTGTGGGTTTTCATATTAATCGTATATAACGACTACACTTTTAGCATGGCGATGCGTTAGCGTGACGTCACCACCGTGGTATTAATAAATAAATAAATACAAACCTGATTAATCGGTATACAATTTCCGTATAAGTGTATACCGGGTGGCCCACAAAAAACGCATCACTTAAGTTCAAACTTTTTTTCTAAGTTTTTGAAAAAATTTTTTTAAATAGGAATCACTTTTCAGGATCCAAAATTCAAGTTTGATCCCAAAAAAGTGGGTCCTATTTTTTGAAATTTAAAATAAAAAAAAGAAAACTTTCGTTCAGTATGTAGCCATGATGCACTGCGCTGACTATACCTTAAAATATTTTCAAGTCAAATTTGGCCCAAAAAAATACACGATATAGATATAACCGGGATTTATGGATCGAACGTGCCAATCTGAATCGAATGGTGTGGTCCCCATGTTCAACCATTATCAGGCCAAGCGTAAAAAAAATAGCTGATATGTTTACGAACATTCACCAGCGAAGAAAACTTTGATTTATACTGTATGCATAATCACTGAGTAGTAATGCGTAGTCTTTTTAGTGTTTGTTTGGCATGGTCCTTGTTTTGCGGAGTGAACAAAATTCTCTGTCTCTCCCTTTTTATTTTATTTAGTAGTCTACGCGTCTTGGCAGTGGGCATTTTTCGCACGGCAGAATCCAACGTTTGGCTCGCAAATTCGTAGTTGCTGACGATGAATGGAAGATCCTTCTGCGGATCAAAGACTCCCTGCCTCAACCTTTTTTTTTCGCCCTAGCAAGTTGATTAATGTTATGGTGTTTGATTTGGCAGTCATCTTACAAGTTAACGCCTGGTAGGCATCGAGTCGGTCTAACCCCGAGGCTACATAACCGCTAATGAGTAAAGGTTAAAACGGCCAATCACGGACCGAGATAAAGAGCGCCACTTGGCACGCGCTGATAGCATCTGGTGCATCACGTGCGTCCCTGGTAATTAGCGGAGGAGGAGTTGAGAGAAGGCGATGGAACGTGATCTACTTGGCACTGGAATGGAGAACCCAGGGGGTGTTGGGAATTGGGAAGGAGTAGAAACGAAATGCATCGAGTTGTGTCAAAGAGGAACTTACTAATCTCACGTCATATAGGCGGGGGGTTACAGATTGGGTCGTGCGACCCCCTTCAATGTTTCCAAAGGTCCCGAACTTGAGGGGAAAAGTGTCCCTGATGTCACGAAGGTGAGTATTCGGACAAGAGTATCCCTAAGGTTCGTAGTTAAGGACAAAAGTACCCTTAAAGTTCGAAGTTGAGGATAAAAGTATCCTTAAGGTCCGAAGTTGAGGACAAAAGTATCCTTAAGGTCCGAAGTTGAGAACAAAAGTATCCGTAAGGTCCCGAAGTTGAGGGCAAAAGTATCCCTAAGGTTCTAAAGTTAACAGCAAAAATGTCCATAAGGTACCGAAGTTGGGTGTGTGCTGTTGTTGAGGTTCTGAAATTGAGGACAAAAGTATCCTTAAGGTCCGACGTTGAGGACAAAAGCATCCTTAAAGTCCGAAGTTGAGGACAAAAGTATCTTTAAGGTCCGAAGTTGAGGGCAAAAGTATCCCTAAGGTTCTGAACTTAACGGCAAAAGTGTCCGTAAGGTACCGAAGTTGCTGTTGTTAAGGTTCCGAAGTTGAGGACAAAAGTATTTCTTCAGGTCCGGAATGCACACGTCAGTTTCACCGTTTATGGTACGTTGATCTGCAGTAATGTGTAATGCTGTGACCATTACATAAACGGGCTAACGCTATGTGTGGTGAAATTAAAAATAAAGTCATGTGTACCTTGAACAAATTGCAACCAAAACCATTCCTGTTGTCTCATGTCTAGAATGTCATCTTATATAACATATCAAAAAACTGCCGATATCCGAATCCGGGAACATTACAACGAAAATCTACTAATTTACATAAATTTACATATTTACGACAAACCCTTTCATTGGGAGTAGGACAGTCCCTATTTAAGATACACAATTATGATTAGCATTGCTGGAAGAGCCTAAGTTCGTCCATCCAGGGTAATTGGATCGCTCATAAAAGCACTTTGAAATCGAAAATCACCTACACGTTCACTGCTATACACCATTACAAGAGCAGCTTTCAACAGATGTAGGACGGTCACTAATTAAGATACACAATTACGATTAGAATTGCTGGAAAGCATAAATCATCACCTTTCAGAAAAGCCTAAGTATGTTCATCTAGGGTAATTAGATAGCTCATAGGAGCACTTTGAAATCAAAAATCTCCACACTCTTTAACCGCTACACCATTACGGCAACACTTTCAATGGGCGTAGGACGGTCCCTATTTAAGATACACAATTGTGAATAGCATTGCTGGAAGGAATACATCATCACCTTCTAGAAGAGCCTAAGTATGTCCATCTAGCGTAATTAGATAGTTCATAAGAGGACTTAAAAATTGAAAATCACCATACAATTTCACTGATACGCCATTCAAACATCACCTTACAACGGGCGTAGGACGGTCCCTACTTAAGGTACACAATTGTGCATAGCATTTCTGAAACGAATACATCACCAACTTTCAGAAAAGTCTAAGTATGTCCATCTGAGGTAATTAGATAGCTAATACGAGCACTTTCAAATCGAAAATCACCATACTCTTTCTCCGGTACGCCATTACAACAGCTATTAAGGACGGTCCCGATTTAAGATACACAATATTGTGATTAGCATTGCTAGAACGAATACATTAACACCTTTCAGAAGAGCGTAAGTAGTAAGTGTGTCCATCTGGGGTAATTAGAGTGGTAACAGTAAATGAGCATAGTCAGGAATTCTATACACTGTAATACTAAATGTACTACTTTCCGTTAATTTGGCATAAAATGACAAATTGGGAATGCATGGGTTAACTTTACCGCAAAAGTGAATAGGAAATTTCGTTTAGAAAATTTAATTCTGTTTCAGACTTGTATGCTGTGTTTTTCGATCTGATCAATGGTTAAGAAGTTCAAGCAACAAAATTATGCAAAAATGTATGCAAATTAGCAGAATTTTTTTTGGGAATGTTCTCGAATTCGGATTTCGGCGGATTTTGGATATGTTGTACAGGATGGCATTCTAGACATGAGACACTAGGAATGGTTTTGATTGCAATTTGTGTACGGTGTTGGGATGTATCCACCACACTTCTACCCCTCCCAGCGACTGTGGTGACAAGCCGAGCGCCATGCCTGGATAGCGCCTTTATTAGCCAGCAACTTATTGCCGTAATGTTTGTCCAACAAGACTTGCCAAGCAGCATGCAACCTCACACGTAGAGTTGGAAAAGTGTCCAAGGAAACAAGGATAAGATCCCTTTAATGAAAGGTAGTTAAGCTTGGCGGTTTTAGAAGGCCGTTAGCGGTTTTGTTACTAGTCTGCATACATAGTACTGACACCATGTTCAAATTTCATATTATTTTCACTTTGAAGACTGGGAGGCCATTGCATAAAAGCGCCCTTGGGCGATCTTCAGAGCGAAAGGTATACCGTGCACGAAGACTGAATTCGACGATCGGCGGGATAAGTAATCCGGTGAGGTACGGCGGTTCCATTCCTTTCCTCTTCCCTTTTGTTAGCCTAGAAGCGTGCGTTTGATTTTTGGGGAAAAAAGGATTGGAGCGTGCATCGGACAGCTCATCACGGTTCCATATCTACCTTACCTATTAGTCATTCATAGCCCGT
Organism: Lithobius niger; assembly: GCA_023313725.1. NCBI lineage: Eukaryota > Metazoa > Arthropoda > Chilopoda > Lithobiomorpha > Lithobiidae > Lithobius > Lithobius niger. The sequence continues at coordinate 4,425 of JAHWFP010187239.1, read as the reverse complement.
AGCAAGCAGAAAACGCAGTGCGAGCGAAAAATCGCACTGACGAACCAACCAACATTCGCGCGATCCTACTTGCGGTTCCACCCTTTCAAGCCTTCTTCGCCCCCTAATTGGATGCCAAACATGCACGAGCAGGATCCGATTTCCAACTATTTTTTTTCTCCAAATATTTAAAAGCAAATTTTTGATCCATGGAGATTTCCCCCTTTGGGCACGTCATCCGTCAATTTCAGTGCAGCGTAACAACTGGAATTTTGATAGGACTGATTCAGAGCAATGGTTGTCGTGCTGGAAGCTATTAAGGCCTTTACGGCCTCTACATTAACTCCCCTTTGTTGTATTCTCTGTAAATCCCCCCGCGTGTAAAAAATGGTGAGCAATGCCAAATCGAGGTTCAAAATCGTTATCCAATTTCGGTGGCTAATGCAAAACTGTAGTGGCAAGGAGAGGGAGGCAAAAAGAAACAAGCGGCTGCAGCGACTACCTAGTCGCAACCGGTCTTCTGTAAACTTCCGCCACTTCCCATACATGTTGAGGCGCACACCTCTATCGCGCACTGCAACAGCAATCTCTATTATATAATGTAAAAGCAGTACCATCACTATTGCCGGTTAAGATGTGTTAGCTTTAAGGCCTGTTTTAGGTTTTAGACATAATTGTCAGCTTTTAGACCACTTTTTACCTGCCGATTTAATTTCGTAAGTACTAGCATCACGGTGCAACGCGGTGCGCCTCCTCCGCCAAACGCCACGTATATAGATCAGCTGTAGCGAGCAAAGTGACAGGAGAGACGCAATGGAGAGACGTCATAATATAATGTTGATGAAACCAGCAGCGACTCGTACCAAGTTGACGTAGACGTTGTAACTTGATTTAAGGCCTAATATTCAGTTTTTAGGCATATTTTTTTTTTACCTGACGTTTTAATTTCGTAAGCAGCAGATAAAACGGAGTATTTGATTGGAGAGTAGGAGCCTATCATCCATGCAGCCATGGCAAGTAGACTATTTTAAATGTGTGTTGTTAACAAAATCCTTTTGTTTTTTACGGTTGCGTGTTATACTTACGGTTTACATGCGACTGTCAAATATTATTATTTCATTTAGTTACGTCCAGAAAGCTTATTACTATAAGGAAACAAAGATGTTTTAATTTGCCGGGTTTTTTTTTTTTTAGCTAAATTTTAGTCACTGGAACTAATGGTGAAAACCATGTCGTCTTTTTCTGGTACCATTCTGAAGTTGAAAAAAAGCTACGGACGAACAAAGTCATTGTAATAGTCTTCTCAGAAGCATTCATAATTTTCTAACGACAATTAACCAATGAAACGCCAGTAAACGACAGCCGCCAGCCAATCGCACCTTCTGAACAGATAAAACGAGCACAAGGTATATTATCGGCTAAACCTGTCAGCTTTGTACCTCAACTTGTCACGTCTCTGCCATATAACGCAAGGGTGATAGAACTATATTTAGCCCACCTAAACTCCACGAAATTTCTAACAAACACGAAACACTAACCATCGCGAAGCTTCCCTGAATTGGGGCTCAAATAACGGACATCTGTGTTAAATCAAACTATTGGGATTTTTTTCCGAATGCAGCAGGGCAACTCTTTCGGAAAACTACCCAAGTGCAGCAGCTGTTTGAATGTTGTCATCGGCAAATGGGGAAAATTAGCATATCAGCACATTCTCAACCATATCGTAAATGGGAGATTTCATGTTCAAATTCAGGATGTAGTATTTCGACCGTGATGCCGAGACAGAGATCAAACGGTTAAAATAACAGCAAATTTTAAGTCGCAACAATTTTTAATCGTTTACCTGCGAGAATGTTAAATTTTAGGAGTATTAGGATTTTGAAACCACAACCTAGAAATTTTAACAAGTTAAAATTAACGTCAACGGACCTTTATGATTATAACTAAAATATGTCGTGAATAAAACATGTATTTACGTACTTATGGGTATGTTTTGCACAATCACTAAGAAAGTAAATTGTCAGTGTATTTATTTCATGTATTAATTTCTTTCTTTTATGCTGTATTGCTTTCTCAAACAAGTTTTCAAGAACTTCGAGGTTGTCAGGGCAATAAAGTTATGATTATTATTTATTTGTATAGCAGTTATGTTCGTTTATGCTTTCTGAAAACAACACGCCTATATGCTGGTACCCCCTTCAACCAACGCCGACTGTTCATTTTCGTTTATCATTAACGATTGGCTTTTTCTTTTTAACTTCATCTGAATGACAGTTTTCTGCTGACTTACCAATACATAAAGAAAAACGGATAATTGTATAGAATAGGTACTTTTCACGCTACCGACTTAATTCACTTACTTAGTTCACTTACCTGATGTTTCGTCGTCATGGTTCAGAAAATCATAACGAAAACCTTCGCAAACACTTATTTATTAAAAAATAAAATATTAAAACATGCCATAGTGAGGCCGACGCCATACTGGGAGATAAGAGCGCAGCAAGAAAACCTAATTTCCACCAAAACATTCGTAAACGGAAATTATCTCTGGCCGGGCAAGTTTTGGGTTGCGGTTTCTGATGTTTGCGAGGGCGGCAGCGCACGCGAGGCACGTAATGTGGGGAAAAAATTACCAACATTTTCGTGAACAGTGACCTTGATTTACACCAACTTGCATATTTTAAAGGAAAAAAATATTTGTTTTCGATTTTTTTCTCATAAATTCTGCAAATTAGGGTAAAACTCAAGGTCGCAGTTCACGAAAATGACGGTCATTTTTTTCCAAATTACATGCCTCGCTCGCTGGGGCTAAACGTATAACATCAGAAACCGAAACCAAATCTTGTCCGTCCAGAGATAATTTCCGTTTACTACTATTCTGGTCGAAATCAGGTTTTCTTGTTACGCTCTCAACTCGCAGTAGTCTATGGCGTCGGCCTCACTACGGCTGTGAGTAGCATTTTAACACGTTTTAATATTTAAAAAAAAAAAAATAATAAATAAACGTTTGCGCAGGTTTTCGTTATAATTTTATGAACCGTAACGTACCGGAGCGTCCTTACAACATTGGCGCTTCAATGAAATCGAAACAAAACCAAAGTTGGAATTCCCGAGGTTTACGTTGTAGTCTCGCGTGATTTGTCTCCTTGTCTTCTGCGAAACACTACGTGGTAGGTCTCCTTCAATAATCCACGTACTACTTAAGGTATTTTTACGTACACTTTACATTCTTTCAAGATGTAAGAATTTTCATCAAACGTATACTCCTAATGAAAGAATAGGCAAATAAATCCCATTTGAATAACGTCTTCGATCGGTAACAAGAACAACTTTCTCTTTTAATCGATGCCATAAATCTCACACAAAAACATTAAAAATCTCTTTATGTTTTACGACACTCAATGAAGACAGTAATTAAGCCAGAGCAATATACCTAAAAAATATTATTATTATAATTTCTTAGTTTTTATGACCCAAAAGTAAGTATGCTGCAATAAAAGCTTTGCGAATAATTACCATTTTAAACAACTGCAATTTTAGTTTAATGAACCAGTTCAAAAAGATGAAGTTAAGGGTTTATTGCCAACTGTACGTAAAGAAGGCTGAATAACATTTCTTCATAGTATCTCGGCCATTTGAATGATTTCAGAGACCTGGCAGGCTGTACACCAATTTTACTCAAGATGTTCGTAACAAAAATACCGACGTATCAAAAAAAAAGCTGGCTACATAGAGATGTTGCTGATGTAAGAATCAATGGAACTGAAATTAAAAGAGTGAATGAAATTCGAATGATAAGGTAATGATTGACCACACCTTATAATAATAATAATAATAATAATAATAATAATAATAATAATAATAATAATAATAATAATAATAACAGACGTAATCACCAATGAAGGTGATTACGAAGAGATAAGGTAAAGGATGCCATTTGCTCCATGAATTTTAAAATTTTAAAGTTAAGCAATAAAAGGGCGGGTGGGAGCTAAGAGCCCCCGCACACTAGGCAACCAGGTCGTGCGGCCAGTGGTCGTCGCGGCAAAAAAAAACACGGCGACGTACGTGCGGCCAAGTCCGTTTTCCCCTTGATTACGCTTGATCACGTGGTGAAAAATGAATACGGAGCAAGCATTGT
>JAHWFP010187232.1:0-13812 GCA_023313725.1 Lithobius niger | reverse complement strand
TTTTAGTTGTAAACAAAAAGTAGAAACTGGCATTGAACTCAACGTAAGATTCTCATTTTTTTAGTCGTAGTTGTAATAGTTGTTGCTCAAATTTTAACTGGCATTTTATTTTTTTAACTTGTTAAAATTTGTTGACTTGGGACTGAATTGTCGTATGTGGTCTTATTTTTTGGGAAACCGAATTGTCGGGGACCGAATTGTCGTGGGACCGAATTGTCGCGAACCCACACAATCATCACTCATTCTCAATCTCAAATTTAAAGTTAAAGGTCGTAGAAATTAAATCACAAACCGAAATTTGGAGTGGGATGGAGCAAGTTACGTCATGGAGAAGTCGTGGTTGTCCGTTTTAGTATAGGCGCTCAATGAGGGACGTGTGCAACGCGCCGCATGTCTCGTTCGTAATTGGGGGATTAGGTGTTGGTCGAAGTAGATTTAGGCTTGGTCCCCAAGCGCATGTCCCTGCCACGACAAACGGAAGACACAAAATTGATTTTACTTTACCTTCGAGGAGGAGGACGGAAAATCGTGTTATTTACTTCGAAGGCCAATGAGACTGACTACAGTTAAGAGTTTCACTCGGGGTTGATAAATATTTTTTTTAGCAAGAAGCAGATGTAACAGGAACCAAAATTTTGCGATGGAAAGAGGCCTTCATAATTCTTTAATGGCTGTCAACTGGTCATCGTGGCTGAGCGGTGAGAGAGCTCAGCCAGGTTGCTGGAGGTTTGCAAATCTGGTCGAACCCCTGGAAAGGGGACCTTGGCAAAGTCCTCGCCAGGACTGTCGGCCAGGGTAGCGTGAGAGGCTACCATGCTCCTTCGGCGGCTCTGAGAACTATTCTGGCTAATTCTGGACAATCTTTCGGCCCCTACGATGATCGGAGGTTTCCCGGGTCGAATCCCTGGGTTGGCATCTCCCTTTACCACATATTTCTTCTTCTAAAAGTCTGGTAATGTTCCAAATTGAGCTGGTTCAGCTATACAAGCATTAAATTGTTTCGGCTCAAAAGAAATTAATTAAAAAAATAAAAACTAATAGTTGCATTTTATTAACTATCACAAAAAAAAATTCATAACTATGACGTCATGACTTGGGTTGCCTCAAGGGCCATGAAGTTTAACTTTGTAAATAAAACGGGCAGGTCAGCAAAAAAGACAAAAATGATGATTTGACTGGTTCAAAATTTAATTTTAAAATTACATCATTATCTCACTAATCACTAATCATTATCTCACTAATCTCAGAAACCATAAAAGGTAACCATTTAGGATTTTTTTTTAAGAATAGCATGAATTAAGTTACGCGAAATTACATATCCATAGTTTTGAACAAAAATTAAATTCCTTTTAATTACTGCATTGCTTACATGGTTTCTGAGAATATAAAATGAGATAATGATAAAATTAAATTTTAAACAGGTCACATCATCATTATTGACATTTTCGTCGTTCTGCTCATTGACGTACAAGTTTAAAATTTCAAAGGCCTTGCGTCAGAAATTTTGTGTGTGTACAGGGTAACTTTTCGGCACTATGTCATTTTGAATTAACGACAATTTTATTTGTTCTGCCCACCCTATTAACCAATCAGGAGCGACTAAACGTACCCATCAGCCAATCTCGTCTATTTAAGGTTGATAAAAAGAGAACGGGGTATTTTATCCGATAAAACTGTTATCTTCGGCCATTCACAAAAATGGACGAAATTAATTTGTTTATTGCTACCCCAGATATTTTTTCTTTTTCCCCGTGCCTTTTTTTTTCCCCGGGGTTCGTTTTCGTGTACCTTTTCCCCCTATAGATCTTTTAGCAGCACACCTTCTTTTTCGAGTAATTTTTTTTTATGCAGTACCATTTCACCTTGAACGTTTTCTCTACACTAAGCCTCTTCAGAACGTTAGAGTCCACACGTAAACAATTACATGTAAAAATAACAAAAACAAGCGGCTGCAGCGACTGCCTAGTCGCACCGGTGTTCTGTACAGTTTCTCCACTTCCAATATTGAGGCGCACACCTCTATCATGCACTACAACAGCTATCTCTATCATACTAATCTAAAAGCAGCAGCCATCACAATTGTCGGTTAAAAATGTGTTATCTTTTAGGCCTATTTTACAATTTAGGTGTAATTGTCAGCTTTTAGGCCTAATTTTAACCAGCAGTTTTAATTTCGTAAGTAGCAGCTAACGGCGATATGGATTGTATAGTAAGCCCATTTATTTTTGCAACACAGTGCTCCTACAGTTACAGTGTTAAACGTAACTCGCAACGTAGCCTATATAGATCAGTGGTAGTAGGGAAGTGACGAGAGAGACGCTGTTGATGAAGCAAACAGCGACTCGTAGCAACTTGACGTTGCCATGGTAACATGATTTTAGGCCTAATTTTCATTTTTAGGCCTAATTTTAAAAATGCAGTATTATTTTCGTAAGTAGCAGATATAGGCCTAATGGAGAATTTAGTTCGACGGTAAGCCTATTCATTCATGCAACAATGCGACGAGACTATTTTAAACGAAGTTAAAACCCATTTGTTTTTATTGAGTGTTACCTTAGGATTTTAATTGGACGATCAATGTTATTATTTAATTTAGTTACGTCGAAGAATTCTGTTAGCTATAAGGAAGTAACGATGTTTTAATTTGCCATGTTATTTAACTAACATCTCACACTGAATCTAACGTTGTAAACAATGGTCGTCAATATCTGGTACCGTTGTGGAGTTGAAAAAAGCGACTGAGTCGTTGCTACAGTCTTTTCAGCCGGTACGGCTGTATAGAAGACTAAAAGTCAGAGGCACTTTGTTTATATAAACCCAGAATCCTAAATTCTACATATTGAGTTATGCATTTATGAGTTATAGATTCGCAGTCAGTAACGAGTTCAAAATTCAAGCTTAGATTTCTGGCATATCTTTCATGCCATCATCACCAAAAGACCCATACAAAATGGATAACGTCAGATAAATGACGTCATACAGGAGCAGTCATCCGAAGCGCTATAGTAACACTACAGGGACAGATGAAAACCTGACATACCCATTGTGATAACACAACCAACAAAGGATTCAGGTAGTTCAAACATAAATTAGAAAGTTGATTAGAAATTGCATCTAATTGCTTCTTCCATTGCCTGCATGGGACCCTGGGGTAATAATTGCGGCTACTGCTGCCTCTGATAATGACATTGCCTCTGTGTAAGTTCGAAGGAAAAGCATTATCAGAGGTATTAGTTTTTTTATTTAATTTTAGATGTAAGAAATTTTGACGAGCCTTAAGTCAGCCGAAGCAATTAATGCTTGTATGGCTGAGCCGGCTCAATTTTGAACATTACCAGACTTTTTTGGATAAGAAGAAATATCTGGTAAAGGGAGGTGCCAGCCCGGGGATTCGATCCGGGAAACCTCCGATCATCGTCGGGGCCGAAAGATTATCCAGAATTAGCAAGAATACATCCCAAAGCCGCTGAAGGAGCATGGTAGCCTCTCACGCTACCCTGGCCGGCAGTCCTGGCGGGGACTTTGTCAAGGTCCCCTTTCCAAGGGTTCGACCAGATCCGCAAACCTCCAGCAACCAGACTGAGCTCTCTCACAACTCAGCCACGAAGACCACCACCAGTAACCGACCATATCGCCAGTACCGCAACGGCTTAGATGAGGTATATAGGATGAAGTCTTTACTTAACTTTCCAATCAATGGTTCAACTCTCTGAACCTAGTTCTAACTGACTGTAACGTGTTCAAATGCCAGCAAGTCTGAAGCCTACTTGATTCAGCATTAATTGGTTATTTTCGACATCAGATTGACAGTACGCAGAATTTTTGAGGCTACGGTAGCGGTTTTTGACCCCAGAATCGAGGTGTAGCATTAACAGCAGAATTTTTTTTAAAGTAGCATTTTAGTAGCATTTTGCAAACATTTAGCATTTTTAGTGCTAAATAGCAGTATAATTAGAACAGGCATTCCATTTTTTAAAAACACTAAACAATTTTAATAACATCAACAGGCTACATACCGTACATCGTGTATTGAACGCCCATGGGATGTTAAAATTAATTCGATAAAAAAAAAGGGGTGGGCAGTAATAAAGTTATAATTCGAATCTTACTTTTGTACAGGTAAGATGTTTAGACTTAAGTCAGTTGTGGAGAATTCGGCGTTCACGCGATCATTCACGTACGTGGTCTGGGTTCGGTTTAGCTTTAACGCAATAGCTTTATTTTCATTTATTCAGGAATTTAGTTTATTAGTTCACAAGTTCTATTACTTTGCTTTATGTAGGTCTATGAATCTTTCAGTCAATTTTGGTGCAGAAAAACAAAAATTTAAGGGAATGAAGGATTAATTTCCTTGAACGTATGAAGCTTTTAATCAATTTCTAGCAGAAATATTTAGGGGGAAGGGGGGGGGGGGCCGTAGCTTCGCCAAGGATGTTAATTAGCCCCTCCCTGGTGACTATTTTTGAGCTAAATAAAAACAAAAGTGACCCGCAAAATTTATTAAGAGAGGACAGCTTTCTCACACGTACGTTATCCAGTTTGAGTTGCAGTTTGAAATAGTTTACAAATATACTACTACTACATGCATTCTGAACAAAAAAAAAAAGCCTCCTTAAAGTTACTTAGTTTCAAACAGAAATAAAAAATAAAAGCATCGTCACCCGGTGATGTTAAGGACTTATAGAAAAACCCCGAGAATCAAACATCTTTTTTCCTATGCCCTAACACACAAGTTCTCAATATCTAATGGTACTACGTTCGGTAAATTTTTGAAATGCCTATTTCATTGTATCTTTTTGAAACTGTAAAACGAAATAATTTTTTTTTTAAAAGCATGATTCCCTGGCTATTTAGGCCCTGGATTGGCCCGATAACCAAAGAATTTTCTTTTCGTAGCCTAACACATATTTTGGAAGACGGGAGTAGCACGCGCAAGCAGATGGGGCGTACGTCTAGAGTTGTAGGGGTTTTTTAATTTGACAGTTCACTTATTGTTAAGGCTGGGCCGATTAGCATTTTTATACCCGATCCGATAATTAGACGAAACTGGCCTATACCAATTCCCGATAACCGATCTCAGTTCCCAATTATCCGAAAACTGTAATACTGAAATACGTCTTTATAAAAAAAAAAAAAAAATACTTTTGAAACCCATAGCAGAAATAAAGCATGGGCCTAAACGCACTTAAATATTTTTTTTAAATATTGGTTTAAAATGATATTGCATGTGCGAAAATAATTTTAAAACACAAAAGCCCTATAAAATTTAATTTGTGACTTTTGAACCGTGGGGGGTTTGAACCATTAGAAAGATAGCGAAAAAAACCTTCAAAAAGGTGTAGACAAACGTCAAATTCGGTCGACGAGAAGTGAAAATATCTTCGATTGGGTTTATTACCGATCTATCTGGGTTTTATCTACCGATCCCGAATTTTACAGATGCTGCAAGTATCGCTAAATTAGAGCGGGATTGGTAATCGGGATCGGCCGAGCCTTACTTACTGTCTTCGTCACCCCACCGGCAACTAAAAAAAAAAAACATCTATGCTCCACAGTTGAAAAGTATATTTTCTCCGATTTCCACCACGTTTTCACGAAACTATTTCGGCGGAAGCAGTCGGCCCCTTCGTTATGAAAGATTCAAACAATGTTCAAATAAATTGTGAAAATTTTCCCTTCTTTATTATTTATTCGCATGTTTATTTACGGCGCTGCGCTGCAATAGCTAAAGGAACTGCCGTCTTGCAACATTTAAACGTTGGGAAGTTACGCATGAATGTGTATATATATATATATACATGCATGTGCACAAGCTATGATACGTAAACGCAGAAGGCCGTTAAACATCAGGCTAATGCTACGCTGTAATTGGTTCGCCAGCAAGGTTGAAAATATTGGAGAGTGGCTCTGCAAACTGGGACGTGAAGGAAGAACGCGTCCAAGTCGAGGAACGCTCCTGTGAAAGGGAGGGTTCCACTAAATCAGATTGGAGTAAATTTGTTGGCCCACACATGGGAAACGAACCATTGATCCCAGCCCCACTGCAGGCAAAGGACGAACCCCCACTAGGACGAAAGCAATCGTGGAATGTATGGGTTTCTCATTGTGAAAGTCGCGTCGGTGTAACGAGGTTCTAAGGTCTGAATTCAGCTTTTAGCACACTTCGAAGACTGCTGCTTGAGCGTTCGTAGCTTTGTAATATTTGCATGCGTTTTCTTTTTCTCCCCCATTTAAACGTATTACACGCCACATTTTTTTAAAGTAGTTATTCAGTTTTAAATTGCTTCTGACTTCTGCAGCCTTTTCTGCTGTTCTTCTTATACTTCACCTAGGGTTCGGGTCTCTTTAACGACAATCAATTCCAAAGGCTATTTGCGGAGGCTCGTTCTGACTATAAAGAAACGTTAACAAAATGTGAGCAAAAAGTAAATGTTGACGGTGCTTTAAATAAAGCCTTTGACAATGTTGAAAGAAAAAAAAAGTACGAAATGATTTTAACGTCAGTTTTGCTAACCAGGCCCCAAAACTGAAAAAGAAAACAAACCCTTTCTAAATGGCTTTGACATCCTTAAGCAACGCAGCACACATTTAAATGATAGCTACAGCCATAAATTAAGGAAACTATAGAAAATGATTAACAAAAATAAATTTTAAATTAATACAATGGGAATCTATTGAAGAGATTTGTTGCATCCTAACAAACGAAAACAGAAACTCACAGGATACTTTGAAACACTTTAAAAAATAGCAAATTCAGCTCTGCAATTTTGTTTTCTAAACTCATAAATAAAATTACGGACTCTGAAACATGGCCTGACCGTTTCAAATTCCAATGGCTAAGACCCATCTTCCAAACAGGCTCCAAATCTGATATGAACAATTATCGTCCGATCTCGGTGCTACCAACGATTAACAAGATAATCGAAAAGGTCTTTGCCGACAAATTATCAACTTCTTGTATAAAAACAAGTCCTTTCCTGTTAGGCAATTTGGATTTAGAAGTAAAACAAGTACGAGTAACCCATTTAAACCAATAAACGAGATTGTTCCACAGGCATTAAATGAGGGAAAACTGGCTGGTGGCATTCGGAGATGTTTTGATACCTATAACGACGATATTTTGTTTAATAAATGCGAACACATAGGTCTTCCATGTGGAAAGACACTCCATATTCTAAAAAGCTATATGATGCAAAGCATGCATCAGAATAAACCAGAAAAAAACAGTGATTTTCTAAGTTTAAACATGGGGTCCCCCAAAGTTCAGTCCTGGGTCCTTTACTATTCCTTGTATCAAGAATTGATAGGGTTGGGGAGGAGAATTTGTGACTGAGACCCATACTTAAAACGTCTTAGATATATCCATATTAGTTCAGTCTTAGTTTATAGAGGGCGCCATGTGTTTTATGTGAGAATTTCTACTCAATTTTTAGCTTAAAATTAAACTAAACTAAACGAAACTAGCTTGAATTTAATTATTATTTAGCCTAGCTTTGTTGTAATTTAGTTTACCTTAGATTTGGGGTAAAAAATTAGCAAAAATTACCAGATGGAACACGTGGCGCCCTCTGAAAACTCTGACTAAACTAATGGGGACGAATCCAACATGTTTCAATAGTGACTTTTTAGAGTTACAAATTCTCTTCCCAAACCCTATAAATTCTTGCTTGTATAAATAAATGATATTGCAAGTATTGTTGAAAATCGTTATGTTTTTCTTTTCGCAAATGGTATCTTCCTACTTGCGTGTGATCATTAATATGATAGACTTGCGTTCATGTTGCAACATGACTTCGATATAATAAACTGGTTCATTACAAATCAAGTCTTCATTTAGCGAAGAAAAAAAAACAGTTTGCTTGCAAAACTATGAAAACCCCGCATACTCAAAAGTTCACTGTTGAAAGAATTGCCCTTCCACTCTCAATTCTGCACGACAAGGAACTGTGACACTACGTGCTTTAAAATATAAAACGTTAGTGAAGCAACTTACTTAGGATTTCAAATCGACTCGCAACGGACGTACAAAAGGCAGATCGATAAAAATGCACAAAACTTAACGAAAACTCATATCTAGTCTCTATTATGTCACCTTCCTAACTTTGGGTAGCAAGCTTGATTTTATATGACACAGCCCACTTCAGATGGCAGCGTCGCTACCGCCTCAAGCGAGCTGTGGATATGATATCGAATTATATGGAATTACCGCTAGCTGAAACATAAACAGACTACAAAAACTACAAAACCGAATACAAAACCGAATACAAACCGAATTCTATATAACTAAGATCGTAATATTTGTTTGTGTGTTTGTGTGTGTGTGTGTCTCCAGATCACCGAGATTCCCATTCCTAATTCTTATTTCTTTTGTTTGTGCGTCCAGACGGAATGTCTGCCAAACGGAATTGTCTCTTCTGTATAAGTAATGATTCAAACTGTGTTTTCAGCAAAGAGGCACAGTTCGGTGACGTCATATTTTTTTCCAGTCACAATATTTTCATGCAAACGGGATGTAGGCCTCTAATGGGAAATCACAACAATGCTTATTAAACAGGCCATATAAGGTGGGCTGTACTAGTTCTATTTAAAACGATTATAGAAATATAAAATGTAAATAAATGTATAGAAAAACTAAAACTCTCAAACATATACGACTAAGAGGCTGCGTTGTGGTTTTGAAAAACTATTTAATTAAATTTATATCTAAAGAATAATTATTTCAGGAAAACCACACATCGATAGAAGAAATTTTATGCTTGTTTCTTTGCCGTATAGATTAAAGGTTTTTAGTCAAGAATCTATACGGCAAAGAAACAAGCATAAAATGTCTTCTATCGTTAATGAAATTCCTATTGAGTTACTCCCTAATTACTAGGGAGGGGTCGGTTTCATTTTTTTGATTTCGGTTCCGGTTTCGGTTTTCACGCCCAAAAAACCTCGGTTTCGGTTTTTGCCACCATCCACCCCAACCAGTTTGTTTTCTTGCAGCATTAGTATTACTAGCTTCTAACTTACTCCTGCTTTCACTTTCAGCAGCGTCATAGACCATGGGTATAGCTGTGGCACCATTTTCCTCTACTATTTTCGTTTTAATAGCTAGGAGCTTTGCTGTCATTTATACGTAGAAAATGATAATTATTAAAAAAATGTAAAACAACAAATCATTTTTTTGATTTTCGAACACCGTACGAAAAACCGACACAAAATTCGAATCGGTTTCGGTGTCGGTTTTCAGTAAAAACCGAAATTTCGGTTTCGGTTTCGGTTACCGACCCATCCCTACTAATTACTGGGATAAATCCCGGTAAAAAAAAAAAAACTACTGGCCTTCTTCTTAGATCAACAAGATGTCCCAGACTGACATACGGACTGGAAAAGAAATTTTGAGCTGAACACTTTGTGATGATAGTTTCGTTTAGTTTTTTAACTGCAACATCGTGTTTTTATTTTGTATTTTGACGCTACATGTGTCCACTAATATGTGTCTTTTACGGTTTGACGTTTGGGGAGGCATTAACTAAAAAGACTAAGATAATTTCTAATGCTATTTTCATGCATGTTGGGAAAACGCATCCTGAGATCAAAATAGTTATCACTCTTTATTTATTTATTTATTTATTTATTGGAACTTAACCAGAACTAAAGTCATTATGAAATGCGTCCTTTCTACTGACAAACTTAACGCCGCCCGCTTACTCTATTCGCCCAACAACTCGACCAGAAGCCTGAAACACACCCCAAAATACGCGAGCTCAAGAAAACAGTATACCCTCTAACTGTCAAACTGGGCTAATACATAAGCTGGTGCAAGACGGACCTCCAATATGCCAAGAACGCTGCATCTGGAACACAGCTCCTCGACTTCATGCACCGTATCCTAAATACTAAGGCTCTACCGAGCACATTTTTTCCTGTCGAGCCAATCCCTTGCCGAGCGTGCAAAAAATGCCTGGTACACCGAGCATAACCAAGCCGATCAGTAATGCCGAGCAGAACCGAGCACCTTTATTATCCCAGGGTTCTGCCGGGGGCACCAGCTTTTTTCACTTTTTTTCACATTCCAACTTTTCATTTTTTTCACATTTTCACATACTGGCTTTTCATTTTTTTCACATACCTGCATTTCATTTTTCTCTTAGTTTTGCACACTGTAATTGATGACGTATTGACATTATCTGGTATGGCCAATTAAGCCTGCATTAACAACCATTATCATTAACAACCTTCCACTTTCGCCACAGTGCATTCACATTTTAAGCCCGGGGGGGGGGGAGCCACAGAGAGGGGGCGCTTCTCTTTTCTTTTTCGTCGCTGCTGCAACCAACCATCCACTCACCAGCACGACTTTCTTCTGATGGAATGCCCAAAGAAACTCTGCATGTCGTCGACAACATTACCGGACCTTTTGGTGGCTGCCACTAGCTCGCTGCCATCGGCTTGAGTGGCTCCATCCCTAACTTGAGCGTACGGGGTATGCTGGGGGGAGTGCGACGTTACGATGGGCATAATAAATACGGATGCAAACCTATTTACGTTGCCTTTTGGACTTATATGTCAGACTGCCTGAGCGGGGAATCGAACCCAGGACCTTTGAAATCAAAGGCCAAGGTCCTACCGCTGAGCCAGACTGACACGGCCTTTCACGTTGCCTTTTGGACTTGCATCCGTATTTATTAACCAATCTCGAGCCAAATTGGCTTTCCGTCCCGTTTATACGATGGGCATAGTAGACGTTTGGGCAGCTGACGCACCGTAACTGTTATAGTCGTTTATCAGTTGCAACCTGTTGCTTTCAAGAAATGTATTGAAATGCGTAGCGAAGTTTAGATTTTCGTAAAACCACTAGGAACGTACACAGTGCCTTTAGTCACTAAACAAAAAATCGAAACGGGCAACAGGTCATTATCAAAATTACTCCAAAAAAAAAACGGGGTTTAAACTGCTAACCAGGCATTGGCAAAATAAGATGCCACAAAAATAATATATATAGTGTGTATACAAACCAGCCAAGTTTCAGCCAATCAAAGTAGTGATATAAGAACAAATATGGCAGCCACCAAAGTGCTACATGCTGTACCAACCCTAACCAAACAGTGTTCCCCTTAGAAAATAGTGATATCACCCCCGCCAACAAACAACCGCGAGGCTAACCACAAAGACATCACTTCAGACATTAAATTAAAAAAACTTGATCAGATTTTTCATTTAACCTTTGATCTAATAGTCGGTGGCAGTAGCTTGGTGGTTGTTCGTTGAGGTTTTGATATCACTACTTTCTAAGAGGAGCACATATCGGTTAGAGTTGGTGCACCATGTAGCATTTTGGTAGCAGCCATTTTTGTTCATATGTCACTACTTTGATCGGCTGATTGGATGGAGAGAAACTGATGATTGTGGTTGAATTCTGATCACTGTTGTGGAATGCTGATGAATAATGCTGAATGCTGATAATTATTGCTGAATGCTGATGATTGTCGTTAAATCATGGTAACGATTGATGCCTCAACTTGAAAGGATGCACTGTATGTAGTAACGGGCAAACCACTCACTATCAGTACCCAAGGGGGACTGGCGTAATGCCGGTTGTACGGAAAAGTATATAGATCCTTTAACCAAATTTACATTGCCAAAGTTTCAATATTTTCTTTCAACCCCGTAAAAAGTTGTGAGGGTGTTCTCGGACTTTTGGGACACGCTGTATACCACAACGATGTCATTCTCTTTAAACCTCTGGCGAGTTAGACATCGCACCACGAGAATACGTCAGTTCTTATTGAAGTTGCACGGAGATATCACAAATTCGTCCCAATGTACCAACCGCATCTTTCTCCGTCAAGCTATATAATAAATTGAGTTGCAGCAGAGCAAAGGAATAGGAGAGAAGGAGGTAGGAGGAGTGGTTGGGGGACGGGCAGGGTTAGTGGAAAGGCTGACTGGACTGGGAAACATCCCGTCTTCTGGCCGAGTAATATCCTTTGGGAGAAGACCACGTAAGTGCACGATTGCCACATTAATAAATTATACATTCCATCAATTTATGCAGGATGATTTATAGCAGACTGTCTCCTTACTTGCATTACCGTAAGTTATAGCATGTCCTTGCGTCGTCTGTTTCCCTTTTTTTTTTTTTTTTTTCGTTTTATTTTTTATTTTTTCCCTTTAACCCAACAACGAATGCCAAAGTTTTATTTCTGCCATTTGGAAAACGGAAAGCAACTTACGCTACATCGTTCCTGCTTTTCCAACTTCCCCTCTTTTGCGTCTAATCGACTCACGAAATCAATCTTGCTAAAGTGGACAGCCTTGTACGTGAACGCCAACGATTCTCCGGGCGCCCCCTGGCCATGGGGCTGGGGGTAGAGGGGGGGGCGACGGGAGATTCATTAGTTTCTCCCCCTCCCTCTCTTAATGTACTGGATGGTGCAGTGTGGTGTAAGTAAAGGCACGAATAATCAGGAAAATGGGCGTCGAGTACGTGCAAACGAGCTTGTGGGAGGAAGTGCTTTCACTTACGCCACTGTCCTCTTATCCCTTCCCTACTCTTGTCTCCCCCCTCTCACGTGCAAGCAAGCCAACTTATTAATACTTGGGGGAATTCTCTAACCAAAGCGCGAGGTAGCCTACTCATCGTCCGCTTATGTACGGCAGAATATTAATGATACTTCGAGTTAAAGTTGAGCAATCACAGGACGTTTTTCTCCTGAAATTTCAAATAGACTAGCTGAAGGACGTAGAGGGTGCAACTAAAATGTCTGTCAAAACTTTCAGGGTACAGTCCATGATCAAAAATAAGATTAAAACGTACTATGAACATGGGTTCGGAAATGCACCCGTCGCTAGTTACAGCCCCCCAAAAGTTGGAGGTAAAACGTTGAAATATCCCCATAACGTCCCTCCTAATCTTTCCAGACCGTTACAATTCACATCCTTCTTGCAATTTCGTTACTTCATAACGTAAATGTTAACTTGATGTCCCACAGCTTTGTGGATATAGCCGTATGGGGGTAGAGGGGCAAAGTGGTTGGGGTGAAACTTCGTAGCTTTACTGCAACAAACGTTGCGTCACCATGCAGAGCACCAGAAATTCCAATTTGGTATCGTTTTCATTATAGAAGAAATTTGTGGGTTTGTGCCTTTTGTTACTACAAAAGGTGCTCGATGAGTCCTCCATGCGTTCTAACACAGGCCTGGGTATGTCTTGCCATCGACTGGCGAATGCATTCAAATCCAGTGTTTTGAGGCCTCATAACAACATGAATTTACAGCACTGCAATTGCAGTGTTTTTCAAAGATGGAGCGACTAGAGAAGATGGTTAATTACCAGATCTGGACTATTCGTTTAGCGACCAAGAATGCAGGGTGGTGTGACATCATATTACCTGTTTCCGGCAAAGTGACCGAATAGCCACACCAGAAGGCAGCACAGGTTCTCGTAGCATTGCCTAACTAGATTACACCAGGCCTCGCCATGGGAACATTGAACGAGGGACACTTCAGCCGTCTCCGTAGATTCGCCATCTACCGACAGAAAGCGGCACTACTGGTGATAAGCAGAGTAACGAAGCGTTTGAAGCAGGTTTGTAAGAAGAGAAAACGTAATAAATCTAAATTTAAACACTGCCTTCGTATGTTTGAGCACGATTGAAAGAACAAGGAATTATTTACGTGATAATGCATGTTCGTATTTAGAAAAGCAAAAAGGGAGTTTCCATAAATTACGTATTGCTGGTAGGTGAGGAGGGTGGGGATGAATGGGCGGAGTGTTTGTCGCGGTACGAAATGTTGCAAGGGGGAAGGAAGGGGTAAAAAAGG
>JAHWFP010187231.1:0-12449 GCA_023313725.1 Lithobius niger | reverse complement strand
TATAATATAATATAATATAATATAATATAATATAATATAATATAATATAATATAATATAATAATTATTAATAATTAGATAGGTCAGTAGTTTAAAGTTTTAAAATAATCTCAGGGAAGTGGCCAAGACAGTTTCAGCTGGGAGTGAATTCCAGATATTCACCTCACAATCTGAAAAAAAATGAGTATTTTTGACAGTCCAATTTCGACCGCTTAACATCAAGTTTTAGAGGATGGCCTCTAGTTCTGCCACATCCCGGCCCTAATGGTAAAAAAAAACTGTCGTATTTGAGGTGAACCAAGCCATGCAGCAAGGAGTATGTCAAGCAGACATCAATCTTCAACCTACGCATTTCAAAAGATTCTAAGTTTAACAGTTTAATGTGCTTAAAATAGTAACAAGATTCGATCTCGCGTTGTCTAGGCATGGGGACCAAACCCCTGACCACTCGGTTGTCCTTTGCTTGCTGAGCTCGGGTTTCCGTACAAAGCTTGATGTGCGCTCTTCTATAGTCTGTTCCACATTATGTTTGCAGGAAACTGACTGCATGACGCCACGTTTCCTTGCACTACGAATGTAAAAACAAGGGATAACACATTTGCAGACTCTACACAGTTATTGTTAGAGTCGACGAGTGGGATATTTACACGCTTTTGCACTCGTCAGTGGAGGGAAACGTGGTATCATACACTCCGTTTTCTGCAAACATAATGTGGAACAGACTATACTTAGTTGTTTACGTCTTGATGTTCAGACGGTTGAAATGACTTGATTTTCGTGTGATGATATCTCTATTTTTAAATCTGTTGGTTTCCATAAGAAAGCTCTGATTGACGGTTAGTGAGAAATTATTGAAATGAAACCTTGTGACACCATCAGTATACTATTTTCTTGGGGTAAAAATATGAGGAAAAAGGTGAGAAAATATTTGGTTAATTATTTAAATAAATAAACCCCCGTCGCAGCATCCGGAGACTGCTGAGGTAGCTACTGTGTGACTAGGTTGTTTATTTTCTTACCGCAGCGTCATTTCGCTTCGTTGGTAAAACACTAAATCAGTAGTTGACCAATAATTATTTTTATAGCATAACGATTTTACAATATTTTCCCTGAAGAAAAATGCTGCGTCACCCGTAAGAAAAAGTTCATGGAAAGATAGATAGTTCTTTTACACGCAGTTTTCAGAAGAAGAAAATGTCAGTTGATGTTATGGTAAAAGAACTGCAGGTTGTACGTTGAGTGTGTTTTGCCAAGCAACTTTCTTGGTGTCAATGCACGTCAAATCTTCTATGACTGAATTTTGTGAACATTTTCCTTATATTCTACCAGGAGTGACTGATGCCGACGTATAGGCTACTTCAGAAGCTCCCGTATCTACCGAGTTGTTTCACAGAAATTATTAATTCCATTTTGACACCTTTATTGGCATATTAACAATGCCTCAGGAACGAGTTCTTCTAGAAACAGTTTTATAACCAGAATTTTTATATTTTTCGACGTACAGCTCTTTTATCAAACCAGGGCTAAATTGTTGTTGTCATCGAATGAAACTTTATCGCGATTTGTGGCGATTCATCACAATAAAGTAGAACAAATTCGAAGCCGCAAACAGGTGGACTGTTGGATGAAAAGAAACTTCCCGCCCCCAACCCACTTCGTTTTTTAAAAATGTTTTCAATTTGTCAGGCCTATGCCATACGATTAATTTTAATCCCATTGAATACTTTCATCTTACACTGTAAGCTAAAATTACCTGAGATAAAAGGTTGGGGCGAAGCTATAGAGTCAAGAATTGAATGCGTTGAAGGTCATTTAAGTCAAAAAGTAGAGCAAAAGAGATGGAGTTGACAATTGATTGAGTTGAGCAAAGTCATTGTTGTAAATTGTAAGCCAAGAGCCGAGCCGAAGAAAAGGTACGTACTGTTTGTCACGAGCGACCAGGCGTACGGCATCGGGTAAGTAGGGGAGAAGTAGGGAGGGGAAGGTACAGGGATGGGAAGGAGAGGGACGGGTAGGAGGACGGGGAGGGAGAGGGGAGGAATGGTGTGGGTGGAAAAGGGAAGGGCAGTGGGTAGGGAAGAAGGGGAGTACTACAGCAAGAAAAATTACCCACCGCAGGAACGTTCAGGCAACACCGAACGAAAACTGACAACCACAGTCTAAAATCCGAAAACTAGAGCGGCCGTGTGGGGTTTATCGTGGCCAGAACGGACACGTTCCCCGGCGTATCAAAGGTATCATGGTACCAACTTACGTGCATCGACCACTTCGTGTATTGAACGTTCAGGTAGAATGGTCCGTACATCACGCGCACACTCGGAGTTTCATTCTTCGTATATTCCGGCAGTGAATGTCCGGCAGTCCTGATTCGCGGGGCGCTAATAAGTTATTGTTTCCTCGCGAAGCTCGGCCCCTGCATTTATGATTGCGTACCATTCCAGATGTATGCTCGAAGTACGGTTCATTCTGGTAGCTGCGGACGAAATGGTCGCCATTGTTATCTTTAATACATTAATTCTTTCCATCTTGAATAAAAATTTACGTTTTCTTCACTAATCCTCCCTTGGAAGGGAAGTGTCCGTCTGCTCTGCCCACGCCACACATTCAGGCGTCCGTTCTACCCACGCTATGCCTATCAAGTATCCGCTCTAGCCCCCTTAACACAAAAGATACAAATCTTCGATCGATTAATCCAAAATATCAACGTGCATTTAAAATAAATCCACTTGCAGCTCATTTAATCTTCTTGTAGCCCCTCCCAATTTTTTTTTTATTATTTATGTCGCTTTTCCAAGTAACATAAATCATCCAATGGACGACCATCAAAGAAAATGTCACTCAACAACAATGATCATATTTTCAATTTTTTCATCCCATTCTTACAATTTTATCATGAAAATCTTTTTTTTTTTTCGTATTTATGCCTGAACCATTCCGTTCAAGTTGAATGGCCTTGTCTCATTTATCACTCGGGAGAGTCTATTGCACGGAGGGAGGGAGGGAGGGAGAGAGGGAATCGAGCGAGAGTTAATCTTATCAATACTACACAATGTTACGTACTCGAATCATTTTTGTGCGCTCATACATCAGTCTCGACAACGGATTCGTGACCCTAAATGACAGCCAGTCCGCCACTTACTCTGACCAGACGGCCAATTAATAGTTGCCGTGAGCCACTATTTCTCCACGCTTCACTCCACCCCACCCCCCTCTGAGGGAGGGGGGCGGTTAAATCTCGTGCACGCCACGGACTATGATTAGGCTTTGGCCGCGTGCCGCCCAGATCCATCGAAAACCATCATTAAAACAAGAACGCCGTAATCTCAGCCCGGGAATGTGTAAAGCGAAGTAGAGAAACGACCAAGCCAACTGTTTCCTGCTGATTTTGCTTTTATTTTGGATGGGGGAGTTACGAGGTAGTATGCAAAAATTACACACTCTGTTTGTTGTCGAGGGAGGGGAGAAACGTCAAGGAACGAAATGATTGCGGATAGAATCATAAGGAAGACGCGTACTAAAATTCCGGAACAAAGCCGAAGAGATCAGGCAAAAAGAGACGGAACGGGTTTTTACAGCCAAACATCAAATGGAAAACAAACTGAGAAAAAGCTCAATTACATTAAATAATAGCTTTCTCTCCATACAATTAGGTTTGGAGCAGGTGAAAGCAGCTTCTGGTTCTGCTAGCAGGATTATTGCGCCTACTTAAATAAACTGAAGAAGCACAACCGGGCCGACTGGCCTGGACAACGCAGGCCTATGCTCAGCTCCTACTGTCACTTGGAACGATATTGCAGTGATGTGTTATTCGTGTGCAAAATTATTGTAACCGGCACGGGACAATCATGGCACTAAAACTAAGTTTATATCTTATCGTTTTAACAAGAGTTGGGACGAAATTAGGATGATAAGTAAGGGTTGTTGATTTGATTTGATTTGATTTGATTTACCCAGGGAACTTAGACCCGCAGTCATGCGCTCCCTGCCAAAATCAATACACCAACAAACTAACACACCAATGTACCATCACCGTAGTGTGTTGTGGTCACACTTTTGCAACAATGGGTGGGTGTAAGCGATCAGAGGACAGTTTTGATCGGATGATGCTGTCCGAGGAGTAGAAAATCGTCTGAGGCGGCTTGCTACCGAAAAAGATTTCTAACTCCGAGGACTGCATTCAATAAAAACTGCGATCTAAATTGCTTAAACCGGCCCATTTTTGCAAATTTGTGGCAGGTAAATGATTTATACCATACTTAAATCGGTTCTGACATAATTTTTTTTTTTTTTTTACAATCTGGTGCATTTTTTTTAAATTAGAAGTTGAAACAATCATGAAGGCGTGTGCGATTACTGTTGTTGTTGTTGTTTGTTTGTTTTTAGAGAGCACGAACCCAAATTGGGTTATCTGCCCAACGACGATGGAAGGGACAATTTAGCTGGAGAAATCCAATTACTGAATCTGTGGAGTAACAATGGTGTGCTTGCACTCCTTCACCATGTTGGCAAAGTATGACGTCACAGTCATTGTTGCTGCAGTGTTCGATGATTTGACTGTCTTTTTCATTGTTTCGAAGTGTCCACTTTTAACTTATTGGGAGTTGAGTGTTGTAATAGTGTAAAATAAGTTTACCGAATTGTATGGAATTGTGCGTTGGAGGGTAGAGACGGAGTAAAATGTTAAAGTAAGTAGGTTTTAGGAGGTTAAGTAGTTAGTGAGCGTATGGCGTGTAGGCTATCTAAGCTCAATAAATTAAATCAAATCAAATAAGTTGTCACAACAATTTCTCGAATAAGTGAATGTACTTGTAATTTGTATTCTTATTTTTCACATTGTTGTGCCAAGCTATTACAACAATCAACTGCCAATAAGTTAAAAGTGGATATTTTTGGTCAAATGCCTACAAACAAAAATATATAGGGTTGGGGAGGAGAATCTGAAACTCTAAAAAGTCCCTATTGAAACACGTTAGATTCGTTTCAGTTAGTTCTGTGTGAGTTTTCATAGGGCGACACGTGTTCCTTCTGGTAATATTTGCTATTCGTTTAGCCCAAATCTAAAGTAAACTAAATTATAACTATGCTAAACTAAATAATAATTAAATAAAAGCTAGTTTCGTTTACTTTAGTTTAATTTTAAGCTGAAATTTGAGTAGAAATTCTCACATAAAACACATGGCGCCCTCTATAAACTTGGACGGAACTAATAGAAATTGATCTAAGACGTTTCAGTATGGGGTCTCAGTCACAAATTCTCCTCCCCAACCCTGTAAATTCTTGCTACAAACAATTAGCAAAACAAATACGCACGAAAGTGTCCAATATTTGCTCATTCGGGACATTGTTGCAATAGCCGGTTATGTCATTAGACAGAGACTTTGAAACAATGAAAATGACAATAGTATGGTAATAATAATAATGGAAAGGAAATGTATTTGGTCAGATAAATACTCCGACATTAGATGCTACGACGAGTGTTTCTTATATACTCTTTGTGACATGAATTGGGTTAATTTTTTTCCTTTTTAGGTTTGAAGGAATGGAAAGAATGGAAATGAAGGAAAATCTGAAATTTGTCTGTGATCAATTCACTTTGTTCAAAATTTGTGAAGCTATTAGTCCACGGTACCGGGCTGCTTTGTTAAAATAATTGTAACAATCAACATAAATAAGAAACAAAATTTAATAAATTATTGTTATCACATGCACAAGAAACACAATTGAGCCAACATTGTGAACTGTTAAGGATTTGTGTATTTTTTTCGTCAATATTCTTGCTCACGTCACCCTAAGGATTAATCCAATGTCTGTCACAGCGAATCTTCATCCGTACCAAGTACGCTTTATTTTATTATTTAAAAAGAAATACCAAAATTGTTTTGCTTTTGGCGACGATTTCGTTCATGAAGCGCGTTGTAGAGGGTGGCAAAGATTTCGCTCGTTTGTCACCCCAAGAAGTGAGGAAACTGTGCCTAACATTGCTCTACTGCGTTCCTTTTTATTTCTAATCTTTCTAATTTCGTTTCTTGAACGCAGATTATTTTGAAAGAGATAACAGTTTTGGATTGTGTGCATAAAGCAACAACAGCACATTGGCTAGCTAAGGATTTATCAAGACTGTGGACTTATATTTCTATGAAGTGACCGGATTTGCAACAATTACTTCCGTTTCAAACTCGTCCACTCTCTCATCCTTGCAATCAGTAAGTTATACTCAGTTCCGTTGCAGAATTGCCACAGAGGAGCAATGTTTGCCTGCGCACTGCCTCTCATGAAACCACAGGATTTATCCCCAGTGATTTATGGTAAAAACCTGAGAGGCCCCATGAATCTAATCAAGCAAAATTGGCTAGCCCCAGACGTGCGCCATATCGTGCTTGACATCTACCATGGTCGCTCCGTGGTCAATATAACAGCTCCACGGTCAATGCACACTAACAGCCCCTCGTCATCAGACGAGTGATTCCCCAAGATAGGCGGAAAATTCTTCTTCTTCTCGGTCGTCGAAACTTCGAGTCACATAGGCAGGCACGACGCCTTGGTTTTCTTTCAGACTTTGGGTAATTTGTCAATCCAGCACTTCCTGTTGGGTTAATTTTGTACCTGCCATGCATCAAAGCTGAATGTTTAGCCTAATTTCAGATTGGAGCTTGTGTGCAGATAATTTTGCACTAAGGGGGGGGGGGGAGGGAAGAGATTTTTTCTTAGTTCGGAGTCCAGGCTTCTTCACATCCTCCTATATACTTCATGCCCCCCTCCCCCTTCTCATTCCTTGCACTATGTTGTAATGGAGAAGGTGGCAGGGCCGGAGAGTGGGAGGTGTTGCGGGGTTGGGGAGAGTATACTTCCAAAGAAGGGCAAGGAGGGTATGTATACTTTTTAATGCATTTTTAAAGTTTGTTTTTAACCCTTCCGGACCCGCATTTACTTCCAGGCATTTTTAGGCGAGTCATTGGATTCAAACCGGCATTCACTGGGCTGTTGCCGGGAAGTTCCCGGGGATCGCTCACAAAGCTCGCGGTGTACCAGGGGAATTACTTTTATGGACTTATTTTTTCCTTCGTATTTGTTGCTGTTCCCATTTGGACACGCCAGGCCTGAAGGTTATGCTGGCCCAAGTAAAACATTGTTTAAAGATTCGGACGTTCCCCCAACAAATCTGCAGTGCACAAGCTACGAGCAACAACGACCATAGTCACTGCAAACGAACTTGGATTAGTTACCTTCCTTCCTCTTCCTTGGTTTTTGCAGGCCTAGTCTCTCCCTGACAACGTCCAAATTACATATTGTAGAATGTGTCAATTTACAAGACGGCAAATGAAAACTTCAGTGGGTATTAAAAGTCTGGCGGCATGTAGGTGATGCTTTTCACTTTTTACCTACCGTATAGTAATAAAAGTTCCCTAAAAACTCAACTGCTCCCTAAACCTTCCAGCCTGCATAAAGGAAAAAAAAATCTTACACATTTTCTTTTTATAATTAAATTTGAATCTGTACCATTATCAAGTGACTCTTTCGGTGACACGGCATTGATTCCGTCGCCAAATTAATTAATCTCTCAGACATCTAACTTCTTTTTTTTCTTTCTCCTTCCAATAAGGTCATGTAATGCTGGGTTCTCTATGCACGGAACAACCTGCCAGCCCAAATCCAACCATTTTTAATACTTAATTAAAACAAGTTCTCCGTGTGTGGTCGTTTTATAGCAGTCTACCTGCACTCGAAATGATTCACAGTCTTTCAACACCATAAATTAATATCTTCCAAACTTTTAGTAGAGCTTACAGCTAAATATGAATTCGAGAACCCAGTTGGAATACGCGATTAACCTAAAAGCAAAAGTGGCCTAGGTTTTATTGTTCTACTTCTTTCTCGCACATTGTGCAAATTTTATTACACATTTGATTATCCTGAGATGAAAGGAATAAAACTGCTCTTTCCACCCGCAGAGAACTTGATTTCTTTCTTGAAAGTAAGTAGCTTAACTTGAAATAAAAGCATAGAGCCTATTTACACGGACCGAGTAGGCCTATACTTTCCATTAGACGGAACAGATGTCACTGCAGGCTTTAAAGATAAATAAAAAAAATAATAATAATCTAACTGGAAATAGCAACTAAACAGGGCGGAAAGCCAAATGGGCTCGAGAAGTGTTAAAGGTAACGTAAATAAGTTTGCATCCGTATTAATTTATTGGAAGCAGCAACAACAACAATTCCAAATTTATTAGCAAATTATCCCCAAGACCAATAAGTTAGGGACGAAGGTGTCCATAAGATTCGAAATTTAAGGAAAAAGATTTCCCTAAACAATTTTTCTACGCAGAAAAAGTGCACCTAAGGTCCCGAATTTAACAACAAAAGTGCCCATTCCAAGTTTAAGGACAAAATTGTTCCATCCCGAAGTTGAGGACAAAAAAGCTCCTAAAGAATTTAAGGGAAGGTCCCTAAGATCCCTAACATCGTACATTTAGGGACAAAAGTCTCACTACCAGTTTCCGAATTTGAGGAGAAAAATGGCCCCATTACGGTTCCAATTTTGAGAACGAAAGTGTCCCTGAGGTCCCGAATTTGAAAACAAAAACAAAAGAAAAAGAAAAGAAAAAGAAACAGAAAAAAAAAAATAAATAAAAGGTAGTTTTTGAGTTGATTTAGTGCATAAAAACTTTCAAGTAGACACTTAAGAAATATGTGCAGCAATCCCAAGAGCATGTTTCACATTTATTTGTCATGTGCTGCATAAAACAAACGAGGAACGGACGTGTGCGAGGCAACACATATTGGCCTTTTTACAGGTGAATCAACAGAAATCGCAACAGGACATAAATAAAAACAACCAGAGCATCGAGAGGGTACAATGAAGACCATTGCGTGGCCATCTATAGACGAAAAAAATTCAACAGCACTACGATTTTATCTGTACATATTTAAATGTAAAACTGTTATTTTGTGTACTTCTTCAAAATTGTACACACATAAACATCAATTATTTGGATAATGGCCAATGGTTTTATGAGTAAGAACTTCCCCTTTATGTCGTAAGTGTCGCTATTTAGCGTAAAAGTTGTCAAAGATTTTTTTTAGAGCGCTCCGACCGGGGGAAATCGACATAACTAGAAGTAAATGTATAGTACACAAAAGTGGGTTTATCTTTCAGCCTGTAGTATTACGAGGGTGTGACATAAGCCCGGTAGGGATAGAGAGGGTAAAAAAGAGATTAACCCCAGCTTTGAACCAAATATTGGCGTTGATAGCTGTAATCCGATCGATCGTTATGGTTTTTATATTAAAGCAAAAGAAGAGTGCTTAAGGGTGAAATCCAATAACCACAGCTGTAATAAACGCGGTAAAAAATCTAAGTGGTACAATGAGATGTAGTGGAATTCGAAGCGAGCAAATATTATATATCATTAAGACAATATTGCAAAACATAGGCGCCTCTTGAAGAGTGAAAGTGCCGTAAGAGCTATAATCGTCGATAATAATGCATCTGAGATCACGACATAAAAAAAGAGATTAAGTTCAGGAACGTTGATATCAACAGCAGAAAACTGCAACGCTAAACAGACAGCCCGCGGCAAGGATGATCATTGGTTTTTTTCACGAAGTTTTGACAAATTATCTAGAAAGTCATACAATTTTTTCACTGCGTTCTGCAAAGGTAAATGTGCATTTGTAAATCCTTATTCAAATGGCGGAAAACTCCGTAAGTGTGAAGGCTTTTCAGCTTAACTTTAAAGGTGCGAAGAAACTTTGAAACCGTGTGAATAAAGAAGGTGTGGTCGAAAATTTACCTATTTCTGTTGGTTCGCTCTCGGTTGTCCAGTATTCATAGTCACACAAAAGCAAGTATTCTACTTTAAGCAGAACTGTTTTTTGTTTGGCTTGATTGCTGAATTGTTATTATCTACACCACAAGTAAGAATGCAATAAATTAGTGCTATAGGCCACCAACATGTGTAGCGCCATCCATAATCAGCGCCACACATCAGCAGTTCAACTCCTCGTATGGTCAAGTTGATACTAAAATCAAAAACTGCGTGAAATAAGTTATTCCAACCTGAAGTTGAATCAATCCGACAGGAAGATTGCTTTCATATTTGAAAGAACAGAGGTAAAAGTTTTCAAACAGGTAAGGTAAGGTTAAGTTATAAAAATCTGTCATTTGGCAAAATGAGTTTTTAATACAAGAGGATGAAAGCCCATGTTTGAAGTGGCAGGAAACAGATTGATATAACTGACGTGAACGTTTTTATATTGTGTTTCGAGATTTGCACTCTTAAAAGAGCTTGTACTCTACCTTTAGTAGCCAACACAAATCTCGACAATTTATCTAGGAATGATCAGTAGTTCTACGAGCAATTCTACAAGTTTGCCTTACTTTTGTGTAATTTTCTCGGTTTATTTTTTTTTGCTGAATAAATGCTGAATGCTGTTTACTTTGAACTATAGCCGAAGCCAGCAAAGAACGATCTCGTGCGCCTAATTATACACCGTGGCACAGTTGCATTGTCCGAAATTGTGCTCCTCGAAATAATGTTTTTTTTTTTATTAACCTCCTAAGGTTAATGATGTGATGGTGATGTGATGTTGGCAAACATTGGAGAGTAAATTCATACTGTAATTCAAAGTTCTGCAAAAAGACACGCGGTTTTTTTTACTGTAAAAAAACGAATGTGTTTTTTCGCAGAACTTTGAATTATAGCGTGATTTTTCTCCAAATTTTTGTCATTTATACCACCGAGTTTCTGATAATTTCAAGGCTACCACACGATTTTGTAGGCTACCAAACGACCTTAAATAGAATGAGTGCTTCGTACAAAAGGCGTCTTTTTCAAAGTCGCTCTTTAATCACTGAGCACCTCAGTAGAAACTTGAGTTGAAATATATTGTTGGAAAGAAGCACAAAACGACTGAAGTGGAACGTTTTCTAAAAAAAAAAAACCTTTTCTTTTTTGGTGACGCTTAGGCCTAAGAAGTGAAGGTGATTGTCTCATGTTTTCCGTCTTGTATTTCGGAAGGTGCGACTGCAAATCAGTTTGTGCAGTGAGGAATGTCAAGTGGTTCAACAAAGGCCTCTCTCTTTCTTTACTCTGAAAACAAGGTATCAAGCAAGAAGTCGAAGCGAGTCACGTGCCAAATGGCTAAAATAGCCTTTTGGTTACGTTTGCGTTTGCTCGCCGTGACTTGAATAGCAGGACTGCCTCCCTCCCTCCACCCACTCCCTCATTAGGGCCAGGAGTCACCGACGGACGCTAGAGAGACGCGCAAAAAGTGGCCGTCAAGACGGGAAGCCGACCAGCCGTCAGTCAAGGTAATGGGGCCAAGTGACGTCACACCATACCTGCCTCCATCCCTCCCAACGAAAGGCATGCACGACTGATTTTCAACGAGCGAGAGAAAATATCAATATTTAACTGACGAAATTACGTAGAACGTCCCGCACATTTTTGGCAAGGAATGCTGATTATTTAGGCACATCAATTCAGGCCTCTTATGTAAGTTAACGTTGACAAAGAAATTTAACAACTTTTAAGCTGAAATGTGTCTTTTTTTCTATCTTTACGATTTGTGTCAACTATGAAAAATAAGTGTGTTCGTTTGCTTCTGAAATCAGAAACAAGGTATCAGAAAATCCTTAGTCATAAACCCAATTCGCGAAGTAGGCTACTCATTACAATAAAGTCTGTAGATTCGACGAGCTGCTTCCAATATTAATTGACTTTATTACAAGAAACAGGTTACGTACATTAATTATCAACTTTTGGAAAATTCATCCACTTTCAGGAGCAGCAAAACGCGTTCCGCAATACGACTAATAGTAACAAACTGCAAGATAAATGGTTTGTTTCCGGGCTCATGTATTTTTTTAATTTTTATAAATATTATACATTATTCATTCAAACCAAGTTTATCTTTAATGGATCATACACTAACTCTCGCAATGCAAATTGCTGACATATTTTCACATATTTTCCTAATACTGAAAGGTATGCATCGCGGTTGCTGCAAATCAGTTTTTTGTTGCTTCGACACAAAAAAAATATTGCATTCTGCGACTATCGAATTCAAACGAGAAAGGAGACGTTTCTGGGAAGTTTCACCGAATCACTTTAAATTTTTGAATTGAAGGTAAATAACTAACTAGGGCGTTAATGGTAATGAAAAGGTAAATGATTAACAAGCCAGCAAGTAATTTACAACAGTAGATAAAGCACATTAGCAACAGTAAACGATGCAGTAATAAAGTACAGCTGTTATATGACAGTTCCTGAGAAACGGTGTAACTGTAAGAAGGACGGGAGATTTAGTGTAAAAATTGGGAATTTTCTATTAGACGCACAGCCAGTGGTCTGAGAGGGCTGGATTCGACTAAAAGATTACCTGTTATTTTGTAATCGTGAATGAGTAAGTTTCGTATTAGTATCCGGCTTGCCCCAAAGAACGCAGT
>JAHWFP010187229.1:2372-15659 GCA_023313725.1 Lithobius niger | reverse complement strand
TAACCGCCAATCGCCACTCGTTAACCGCCAATCGCCACTCGTTAACCACCAATCGCCACTTGTTAACCACCAATCGCCACTCGTTACCCACCAATCGCCACTTTCGTCAGCGTTCCTTGTTAGCCACGTGGAGTTCACGTTGCAACTTTGTTAGTTCTTGGCCACATCCTGGTTACACTTCCCGGCTCTCGTCACGGGCTGTGGCCGGCCATCGCCATTGCGAATTGACAGGCCGTTGCATGGCCGTGTCTGGTTCTTCACATTGGCCGTATCGTGCGGTTTTTTACGGTGATGCTTTCATTTGATCAAGCGGTCGCTGCATTGGAAACGGCTTCCAAATTTTGTATTTCTTTTAATTTCGTTAAGGATTTTTAATTTAACTTTAAATTCCTTGATGGTTACTGACACTGAATTTTGTATGAGAAGCTGTGGCTGGATAAGGACATTTTACGACGATTGCACTACAGCATTTGTTGTACAGTGTGAGGCCTATTAGTAAAACGTTTGGAGTTTTGGAATGGAAATCAGGAATCTGCAGGACGAACCCTTTTATCGCATTTTGCTGGCTAAGTTTTCTGCTGTTTTATTTCTCAACTTCAAAGACGTAAGATTCTGTAGGAGGTTGACCAGGATGGCCCCCCCCCCCCTCCCCCGACCTCGCTCCTGGCGTGTGGCTGGGTTGGAACCATTAACTCATAGTGAATGGAAACTCGGTTCATCTCTTTGAGTTGAAATTAAATTCAGGTCTTGTCTTAGAACAACGTCGAGTGACTGCTAACTTGAAAAACGGAGTTGTCCACTATTGCAATGTCAGGTCATTTTTTTTTGTCTACTTGCATGGAATCTCCCCCCCATCCCCGTACTTTGCAAGCCCCAGCGGCATGGCTCGGGTGGGGGATGTTTCATTCTTGTCTGAGGTCTAGACGCCGTACTGTGAGGTAATGGTGGTGTTCGGCTTACATCCAGGTTTGAAACCATCAGACCGTCGATTCCCTTCCAAGGGACCGAAAATTTGCTAACACTGCACGGCATTTTGTATTTGAGCAGAGAACACATCCTCCCTCGTTCTCAGGTTCATGCCTGCAAGGGTTTTCCACAACGCACGTTGCACGGATTTCTCCACGTCACAGCAGCACGTTGCACGTTCCAGGGGTCACCCCCCTTTTCAAGGCAAGGGAATTTTTCCGTGGATTCTCGCATCGTGGATGGGTGCCTCTCGGGGTCGTCCCCCCAGGAGCCGGTATGGATGTCCCCCCCCCCCTCACCTTCCTCCATTTCTCTAGCGGGTTGGGGGGGAAGGTTTCGTCCCCATGTGGACAACTGGGAGGTCATCACCGACGGCGTGCTCACTCTGTCCGCTGTAGGCAGAGAACATTCGCCGTTTTTTTGTCTGAACGACCGCTTACTCCAGCCTCTGAAAGCTGAACCAACATCTAGAGAAGCAGCGTTTTCAAGATGGAGACGATTCGGTCGGTCAGAGAAGCGATGCAGCCAACCGTTGTTACAATTGCCATCTATTTCGAGGATGCATGCATGCATGGTCCATTGCACCAGGGGATTCGGCATCTGTTTCGCCTTTTTGTAGGAGGTCAATCGTACCAGTTTCGTGTCCTACCTTTTGGGATTGCAACCGGATCTCATGTCTTCACGGAAGTGCTTTGCCTGGATTGGGGGTTTCTACATTGTTTGGAAATTGTAGCCCATGCCTATATCAGCGTTTGGTTGCTCCGCCATCAGTCGGAGGAAGTACTCAGGTGACAATTGGCCACGTGTCTTCAAGGTTCTGGGTCTAGGCGTCCAGTTGGAAATGCCCGGGCTGGTGCCGTGCAGGCAGTTTGTGTTCCGCGGCGCTCAGTTCGATACGGTCGAGTTCACGGGTTGGCCATCGCAGGAACAGGTAGAGAGGTTACTGGATCGGATGGAAAGGTTGCAGCTAGCCACCGAGATTACGTCAGTGGACCTGGTGTCAGTAACAGGTGTCGTCGATTCCTGCGCTGAGCTGGTTCCTTTCGGGGAATGGAAGGTCAGGCCGATGCATTTGTTCAGGAACCATGAGTGATAACCTCGTCGTCCTGGTGGGATGTGTTTTTTCTGGACAGTTTACAGTTCTGTGGTAGGGTGATCCCTTCAACACCTGCCGGGGAGTGCCCATTCAGGACCCAACGCCGTTTGGACTTCTCTTCACGGACGCATCCTCCACAGGCTGGGGGGCGTACTTCGAGGGTCTCATGACGGCGGGAGTGGGGTCAGATGAGGAATGCCAGTTACACATCAATGTTCTGGAGAAGCGAGCAAAACGTCTGGCGGTGCAGGTCAAGGAAGGAGTTTGCGTGGGAAGAGCGTGATAGGCGGGGATGGCTATGATGCACAACACAACGGCGGTGGCTCACGTCATGATAGGAGGAGGGACTTGTTCTTGGTTGATGATGGAAGAGACCTCCCTGCTGTTTCGACTGCGCGAAGCCCTGCATCTCGACCTGCGTCTGCATCATGTAGCAGGGAAGCTCCATAATCTAGCAGACGAGTTGTCACGTCAGAGAACTCACACAACGGAATGAAGATTCGATCCCAGCCTGTGCCAGGGCTCGTTATTGACATGGGGGAAGCCTGGGTGGGCCTGTTTGCGGCATGCTACAACTGCCAACTCCCACACTTTGTCTCGCCGTTTCCGGACTCGACGATGTGGGCCACGGACGCTCTCTCCATCGACTGAGCAGGCCTGTCAGCTACCTGTTTCCCCCCGTTCTCGCTTCTGCAGGCGTCTTGGAACAATCTTCGCAAGTCCCCGGGAGAATACATTTTGGTGGCACCACTCTGACCAGCTGCGTCATGGTTTCCTTACTTAGTGGAACTGTCGAAGGAGGACCCACTTCCTCTACTCCATCCTGACCCAGCACTGAGGTGCGCGATCCACCCTTGTCCCGAGTTCACGGGTGGAGACTGTGGTAGGGAATTTAGAAGGTGAGGGTTTTACCACTGAGGCCTCGGAGGGGATGTAGGGTTGCCGCCATTCTTCGACAAGGAAGAACAGTGAGGCCAGGTGGAAGGTTTGGCGTTTCTGGTGCTAGAAGAAGGGATGTGATCCAACGGACCCTACAGAAGCCGCTTTGTCGTCCCACTTGAAAAAACCTTTCGGAGCGGATGTTGGGTTGCCTGCGTTCTTCAACGAGGAAAAACTACGACGCCTGGTGGAAAATTGGGTTTTTCTGGTGCCGGAAGGTGGAAATTGATCCGACGGGCCCGACCGAAGCCGATTTGTCATCTTTCCTGGAAGAACGATTTGTCAAAGGCTTGTCCCCGACGGCCATTAAGGGGTATCGTTCGGCCATCAACTCCGTCTTGTCGGCATTGGGAAGGAAGAAGCTGGTGACCAGTGAACATGTATCACGGCTGGTTCGGGCCTTTGTAAATGCACGACCAAGGATTAAGCAATTGTTTCCCAGATGGAACTTACTGTTGGTGTTGGGTAGTTTGGAATTGGCACCTTACGAACCTCTTTGTTCGGCTTCGTTGCTCCTGTTATCGCAGTAGGCCCTATTCTCGGTGGCTCTGGCTTCGGCAGCTCGGCAGAGCGAGCTGGCTGCTCTGGTGAGAGATGGCCAGTGAACATGGTTCACGCCAGGTCCGGGCGTTTGTGAATGCAACACCGAGGCCTAACAGTTGTTCCCCAAATGGAGCTTGCCCTTGGTGTTAGCCGGTCTGGAGTTGGCGCCTTAGGACCCTTTTTCTTGGTGGCTCTGGCGGCTCGGCTGAGCGAGCTAGCTGCTCTGGTGAGAGATGGCAAGAACATTCATCCTTCCTTCCTTGACTTCCTTGTGAAGAATCAAACACCAGATGTGGCCCCCATGCCTTTGGTGATTAAGGCATTGAAGACAGTGGTTGATCTAGGGGGTATGGAGTGGACCCAAGGCTCGGTCCGGGCTCTCCACCTCTTCTTAGGACCAATTTGACGGAGCAGTCTGGACGTTCGGGACGAGCAGGATCTACACTCACTCCACAGTTTTGCAATGGGATCTAGCTTCTGGAGGTGTCTTTCCCTTCCCGTCACCAGCGAAGATAGGGAAATGGATTTGTAAGGTCATCACGCGAGTGTATGAGCACGGACTGGACCATCTGGACATCCCTGCGAATGTGAGGGACCCATGCGTTGAGGGTTTTGGCTGCATCTTCGGCCTTCTCATCTGGCACCCCGATTAATGATGTGGTAGCTGCCAGCTCTTGGACCAACAAGAACACTTTCATCGCCCATTATCTTTGTGATACAGATACGGCGAGTGGGAGTGGTCTGGAGCATCCCCAAGTGGCGGCTAGAAGCGTTGTCGGGGAGTGAGTGAAGTTTGTGTATACAGTGGAAAGGAGATGACACAACACAAGGTGTGTTGTAGTGTCATCATGCCCACTGGAACTTTCTCTAAATGGGAGAAAGAAGGTGGGCAAAGACAGTGAAGTTCAGGCGACACGTCACGAGGCAGTGTTTGGAGTTGCAATGGTGGAAGGCTTCCTGTTAAAGTGCATACTGGAGAGTTTCCAACCTGACACGAGGAGTGTTGAGGGATTGGCCCACATGAACCTTTTCCTGGTGAAGAAGTTGTGGGGATATGCACGTTGTACACAGTGGACAGTACACAGTGGAAAGATGGACAGTTGTCATCACTGTTGCCCGGTGGCAATACCAGTGGTGGATCGCAGTCCATGGCTGAGGACCTCGCCCGAGACCAGTGCTGAGATGGGTAAAGGTTTGTTGCTGGCAGTGTTTAATGTGTGATGTGTACTGTATTGTTGGTGTGGAGTGCAATGCAACGAGAGTTAGCAGGGTTCGTGCTGTCCCACCGGCCTATTGGACAAATTCAGCACATACTAGAGGTTAGTATTTTACAGATAGTAAGAAACGACAATTTTAACTTGATTAAAATTAGTTTTTACTATCCTAAAATACTTACCTCTAGTAGGACCTGCCCAGCCTCCCCGCTTCGCCGAACCCTGGAAAAGTTGAGTTGTGGGTTCCGGAAAACGAAGTGTCATTGTTGGGCTGGCGCTGGCTTGTTGGAGGCAACGATTGTTGCGCACCAAGTGGCAGATAGGCTAACCTCATTGCATTGCAAGTGTTGCAGGTGTTTTAAACTTTTAAGGGGTTTAAAAAATCGGGTAGAAAAGCAAATCGAAAACGATTTTAGCACATACTAGAGGTAAGTATTTTAGGATAGTAAAAACTAATTTTAATCAAGTTAAAATTGTCGTTTTTTGGCCTGTACACTGTCTTGTAGGCCCAGAGAATTTTTTTCTAACCTGAAATAGAATTGCACTAACAGGTTTCCAACTGTGCCACTAATTAAAATGTAGTTTTAAATAGTAAGCCCATCATGAAGTGTTCACTGAGGAATGAAATTTATTAACCAAAATAAAAAAAATGAAAAATAAATAAAAAAAAATGTGTCCTACCGTCCCCCAATGGGATCCCAGCCATTGGTCCTTAGAAGAGGCAACCAGATTTTGTGGTTTGACCACAGCATACAATAAGTAAATTTAGCTACCCACTTTTTTGTAACATTTACTTACCATAGGCTACAATTTTTGAAATAGCAGGCTATGAAAATGATTTTCATCCCCCTTTTTTCAAATATAAGGGCCTATTATGTTGATGGACCTGTTTTATGTGGTTTATTTTATGTTGGTTTGCCCTTTAGTTTAGGCCTGAATTATTTGTATTTTCAATTTCAGTGTATTTTGTCTAATTCAATTTAACGTGAAAAAAATTCGTGAAAAGGAATAAAAATAAGATACTAAAAAAAAAAGTCATAGTTTTGGTCATCCACTACGTGATTCTCCATGTTAGATTGTAAACATTAATGAAAATAAGCCCATCTCTAAAAAATTACCGAAAATCGCGGAATATTGGCGATGTCCGCGCAGTTAGGCTTAAACGA
Source organism: Lithobius niger (assembly GCA_023313725.1). Lineage (NCBI taxonomy): Eukaryota > Metazoa > Arthropoda > Chilopoda > Lithobiomorpha > Lithobiidae > Lithobius > Lithobius niger. The sequence continues at coordinate 9,735 of JAHWFP010187229.1, read as the reverse complement.
ATAGGCCTAATTCTGCCAGCGTCGTACTGTTGCGTAGCGTTATAAACATCACCCGTTCCCAATCCGAAAAGTCGGATTTGTTTATAAATTAGTACTGTAATGGAACAAATAGTTAGTTTTCTAGTCGGTGGGTGTTAATCTAAGCAAATAATTGCGAAATTATAACTAGATAGTCGACAACATTGCCGTAATAACGCAACCGTAAAAAAAAAAAATTCCGGAATCGCCGATCGCACATTACCGCTAGACTATAGTAATAAACTACAGTAATTAGCAAATAAACTACAGTAATTAGCAAGTAAACTACAGTAATTAGCAAATAAACTACAGTAATTAGCAAATAAACTACAGTAATTAGATATAGGAAAATCGCCACGAAAATACATTTGTTCGACATTACGGGAATACCAACAGCGGAAAAAAAAAAACACTCCGGCAACTGAATTGATCGCCGATCAACAGTTTTATTACCGCTAAAATATACGAATATGAAACATTCTAATTCATAGCAAATAATTCTATAATTCTAATTATACCAAAAAAGTTATTTGTTTACATTACGGCAATGTTGGGATAATAACGTAAAAGTAACAAAAAACAACTCCGGCAACTGAATTGATCGACGATCACCAGTTTACTATCGAAAAAATGTACCAATATGAAGCATTCTAATTCATTTCAACTATAGTATAATTAAATTTTAACACCATTCCTAATAAAAATATTGAATTTGCCGCCACGATGGCAAAACACAGCTGTGGTCACATGGCCGACTGGTTGTTGACAGCTGTCAATCCGAAGTTTATCACGGCCATCCTCATAGATCGGCTCGCTACCGCTGCTGCCCCTGATTTTGGTATCCATTTAGGGCGCGCTGAAGCGATTTGTGAAAAAAAACGTGCACCATTTACTTTAAAAATCGATATCTCACGAACTAATGCACGGAATTTCAAATTTGACGCCATGTTGGAATCGGTAAAAGTGTGGCTTGCTGACGGTGACGTCATCAGGTTGCTAGCGTGCTGCCAACATTCAGGGGCAGCATCGGAAAACGACCTACGGATTTTTCCGTAGGTCGGCTGGAGCGCGCGTTCGTGCTCCTACGGATTTATCAGTAGCTCGGCACCATTGGGTTAATTTTAAACTTAGGTTTACCTGTTCTAACACCACGATGTCGTTGCTTAAGATAGTTTGGCATCTGCTTTTTTGCTTTAGGCGTGGCCAACCTTTGGCCAGTTTGGCACTGACGATTGAAACTGAGTTCCCGGAATCGCACAAAACTTTAATGTTATGCTTTCCTACGCTAGCATCTATAGCGCTGGATTTTAAAATAGTTAGGGCATCTTTCCTCACGAGAAAGCATACATTAGCGGATGCCGAAGGTTTGTTAAGTTCGGGGCAGCGATTGCGGTGGTGCGAGGCCGGGCCGCATTCGTAACACGTTCTAACATTGTTAGATTTTACATTGTCGGTTTTATCAGCATTAGCATCAAAGCTAGTTATGCTGTCACTGCTATTATTAGTCCCAACCGGGTTAGCTAATACATTTCGAGTTTGTTTTGTTTAGAAAAGACTTTAGAAGTCTGACTAGACGACGGGGCACTAGCTTGTGCTTTCCCTGCAGAAATTTGTTTATTTCTGGTTGTGAACTCGTCACAGAGTTTGGCTGCTTCAGTTAACGTACCAAGTTTAATTTGGTCCGGCAACCACTTGCGCAGTGCAATGGGGCACGATTTAGTGAATTGCTCAAGTAGGATCAAATTAGCCAACCTTACCTTAATTTTGGCATGCTGAATCCGAATCTGCCTGGTGCCAAGTCGAATTTCTCCTCCCAAGCCCGGAATTCAAGATGGCGTACAAAAATGGCGACCAAACAACATATTTGTGCTTCTATTGCCTAAACCGTTCATCCGATCGAAAACAAACCGGTTACCAATTGGACAGTTATGCAACAAGGAACCAACCCACACTTTTCTCATTTTCTGTAAAATGAGTTTAAAAACAAGTTACATTAATAAATTCCCAGCAATCTGTAGTTATTTTTAAAGCCCTGTATCATAAAATACAGTTTCTGCGTATCTAGCAACGAAACATTGTCACAAAAATTTCAACCGCTATGATAAAAAATGTGGCTTGGTTCCTTGTTGCAAAGATCAAACTTTGAGGTCATGAATTGACCAACAAAGACCCAGACGTAGAAAAAAAACATTTATTTATTAATGATAGTTGCATTAACTATCCAAAACCAATAACCAAGAGAATCTGATTCAAATGGATCATCTTCTAGACCAAATCTGGATTCCCATTGAATCCAACAATTTCATGAACAATGTCGGAATACTCCGTCAAGCCATTGTAAAAGCTATTTGCATCTGTATTGTTCGGAAGAAATCTTTGGCCCGAACAATCTGTGCCCCGACAATATTTGTATTGTCTTCAAGGACGGATGAGAGTCTAGAATTTCTTTCATAATCAAGGTGATTTTGATGTTGCAGTTCTTACTGCCGTAAGAATCAGATCAAAAGATTAAGGTTTTTACGTACATGATTTTCTGCATATTTTTTTTAAATCGAGAGCCAACTTCTTGGGCACCCATACCGGCAGTGCCCTCAACCCAAATGTAACATAACGCTTTTGTGTTTCCCTTTAGTACACCACTGTTACACACCTACAGCTGGTATTTTTAGAATACTGTGCTCGTATGTAACGTAAGGAGTGGTAATGTTTTTTTGTAGATCGAATGTAAGAGTTTCTACGGTCTCACATTCTGCAGCAATTTTCATATTACTGTATTTTTGAGTAGTTTCTGAGCCGTTTCTGACAAGTTAAGCTGCACTTTATGCCCATTTTCTACCTTAGTTTTTCATTTGATCAGATTGCAGATCGTCCTCAACAGCTTGCCATCGCAAACATTACATGGTCCTTTTCTTAATGTCTTGAACCTTGAATTAATTCCGAATAAAAAGACATTTTTGTTGGTGGAGAGAATAACACAGTTTAGTGTGTTTTGCTCTTTATATAATTCGTGTATTTTCTTAAGCGTTAGGCTACTGTCCAAAGATTTACTATCACTATCTTTCCTACAAAAATATATTTAGGAAATGTATTAATTTTATTGACTAATATTTGTATGGTTTTAGGATTAAATGGAGCCCGTGCAGTAAGGCTGTAGGCCTCAGAACTATAACTTGCCACCACGTGCTTACTTGACACCATTCTTGACTTGGTTCTGTAATTACGCAATTTCGTGGAGAGTCGCCTAGAATTTCGCAATAGGGAACCAAACCACAAACTTGTGTGGCTTGGTTCTGTATTGCAAAATTCTGTGGCTTGGTTCTGTGTTGCAAAATCTGAAGTTACCACTTTTGAGATGTTAGTTGGTTCCAACCCCGCCCGATGGCAGCACGTCTTAGATGGGGGTTGGATATTTTTTGCTTAATTCAAAGTGATAGTTTTGGCATTAGAAACGAGTGCTCACTGCAATTTTATGGAAATGTGGGTTGGTTCCTTGTTGCATAACACCGTCCAATTGTGTTCAGAATAAAATTTCCTTCAGAAAAAGTTCTATGCATATTTTTCGTAAAATTAACCCTTATGGCCGAAATTCGTCATTTAAAGTTCTATTAGGCCATTTATGTATGCTATAGATACAACAGCGCACATGTGTATTATAATTCCTACAATGTTAGTTCTAATTAAGAACCACTGACATAATTGGGCTTATATGAAAGGTGAAGATGTATATTTTGCAGCAAGGGTAATTTAAACGATTTATTTTAATTAGAATCTAAGCTACGACAGTTTATCTACATTGTAATGCTTTGATTTTTGGGTCGTTTTACGATAAGTTCAGTCTTTAAACTGGTGCAGTAGTCGTTCTAAATTATATAATTGGATGTAATTAGGCTTACATGAAAGATGAAGATGTATATTGTCCAAAAAGGGTAATTAAAACGATTTATTTTAATTAGGCGCTAAGCTATGGCAGTTTATCTACGATGTAGCGGTTTGATTTTTGTATCGTTTTACGATAAGTTCCATCTTTAAACTAGTGTAGTAGTCTTTCTAAGTTAGATAAATGGATGTAATTAAGCTTAAATGAAAGATGAAGATGTATATTTTACAACAAGGGTGATTAAAATGATTTATTTTAATTAGAAGCTAAGCTACAGCAGTTTATCTACATTGTAGCGCTTTGATTTTTGGGTCGGTTTACGATAAGTTTCATCTTCAAATTGGTTCAGTAGTCGTTAAAAATTAGATAAATAAATGTAATTAGGCTTAAATGAAATAGAAGATGTACATTTTCCAACAAGGAGAATTAAAACTATTTATTTTAATTAGGAGCTAAGCTACGGTAGTTTATCTACGATGTAGCGCTTTGATTTTTGAATAGTTTTACGATAAGGTCCATCTTTAAACTGGTGTAGTAGTCGTTTTAAATTAGATAAATGGATGTAATTAGGCTTAAGTAAAAGGTGAAGATGTATATTTTCCAACAAGGGTAATTAAAACGATTTGTTTTAATTAGAAGTTAAGCTACGGCAGTTTACCTACGATGTAGCGGTTTGATTTTTGTATCACTTTACGATAAGTTCCATTTTCAAACTGGTGTAATAGTCGTTCTAAATTAGATGAATAGACGTAATTAAGCTTAAATGAAAGATGAAGATGTATATTTTCCATCAAGGGTATTTAAAACTATTTATTTTTATTAGGAGCTATGCTACGACAATTTTTCCACAGTATAGTGATATGCTTTTTGTGTCAGTTTATCACAAGTTCTATCTTTAAACTGCTACAGCAGCCGTTATAACTCAGATAAAACGTTGTGATTACCCTTGTTGGAAAATACATATCTTCGGCTTTCATATAAGCCTAATCACATCCATTTATCTGAATTACTACTGCTACTACAGCAGTTTAAAGACAGTACTTGCCGTAAAATGACGCAAAAATCCAGGTGCTACAACGTAGATAAACTGCCATAGCTCAGCTCCTAATTAAAATAAATCGTTTTAATTACCATTGTTGGAAAATATATATCTTCATCTTTCATCTAAGCCTAATTACATCCGTTTAAATGAATTAGAACGGCTACTGCAACAATTTAAAGAGGGAACTTGTTGTAAAACAACCCAAAAATCAAAGCAGTACAATGTAGATAAACTGTCGTAGCTTTGCTCCTAATTAAAATAAATCGTTTTATGCAGCGGCGCTTACAGGTTCTTGAGGTGCCTACTGTGTACAGCACCGACATCTGGCGAAGTTGTAGTTGGTTGTGAATAAGTCATAAGTGGCGGTTTTTACTTTTGCGGAAAAACAGCATAGCGTGTCTACTGCACCTTGCTTCAACGATAATACATTCTAGATCTCGGCGATCTTTTCATTATTTAATGAACCTGTGTTCACAATAAACAAGAAAACGAATAAAGCCGGTTTTTAGGAAGGGGACCTTAAACCCTTAAATTATGGGTGCCCTAGACCAGAAATGCCGATGGCGTTTTGGCTACTCATAAGTTTACTCAAAGACAGAAGTTAAGTTTAAATTTTAGGACTAATAATTTAGAAATACGGTTCCAAAATAAAAATTTACTAAGCTAAACTAGTTACCCTTGAACCACTACCTTGCCCGGCATGGCAACCTTCGGACTGGACATCTCTGCTCCGACCGCCGTAGTGACGTCTAGCCTTTGAGTCTTGAGCTATGCTATCGAAATTCAAGTGGGGCTTGGTTTTATACCAGCTGCCTGTCTGCCAGGAGGAGGGTGGGCGCGGACCTGTAGGAGAGCGACCAGGGTGGGGGGGGGACTATTATGGAGGAGAGACTGACACAAACCGGCCAGGCTGTCTCTACCGGAAGTGGGTAGGACGGCGCGGACGGGCAGGGTAGCTGAGCACTCTGAGTGGTGGGGAAATTGAATTGAGTGTTTTGATTGGAAGCAGCTTGAGAGGCAAAGGGAATTGCCGACTTTGGAGCGTTAGAGGCCTGGTTTTGGACAGTGCAAGTGAGTTTGGAACTCGTAACAACGTGAATAGGCCTATAAATAAAAACTACGATATTATGTATCCCAACTATTGAAGGAAGGGGGGGGGGGACTGAGTGAGTTGCTCCATATTAAATAAACTATTTTAATTGCAGGAAAAGGCTTTTACTGTACATACGGATGAGGTCACTATGTAGTCGGAGCCCTGAAATAAAATACAAGATAACACAAAAATTGTCCGTAAAATAAAAATAGTTGGGGTTGCTATTTTGAACAAGGTAGAGTCCGTGGGAAAAATTACTTTAAATAATGCTTTTATAAAAGCCTAGGCAAAAGATTAATATAAACCAGCTTAGGTTTGTATGCTAGAACGCATAAAATTAGAGTATTATCGCAGCCGCCAATAAAACGTGAGTTTAGTCAAAGTTTTCATGGTTGCTAAAATCGTCACCTTAGTAAGATAAAAACATTGAAAACGGATCATTAGACATCTTAGGCTAAACAACACTAAGCTAGTCGGCTTTATGCCTGGAAATAATTCGAAAGTACAAATAAATATTTACAGGTTTGTGGAAAACTGCGACGTGAATTGCGTGTGTCGGCGCTCGGTTTGAGCACTTTTTCAAACAGCTGTAGAAAATGATATAGGTTGAAATTTAATGTTCTGTCTTCGCAGGATGGAAGATAAAGTTCAGTTCTATTAAAGGGTGAAAACTGGAGCCGATTTTGTCCATTTTCCACGGAGTTACGAATTTTTAAAGATGAGATTTGAGAAATAGGCCTAGCGCTCGCGAGCGCTAAGAAAAAAAAAAGGCGGTTGTTACTTCGACCCCCGGTCGCCGTAGCATCTCCCACGCGAGCTGCTCTTTCGACCGGCTATTCTGTCATCACTACAAAGGGGCGGAGTCTTGGCCGCGACAGCCAATCAGAGAGCACGTCGAGGCTGAGTCGCGTTCGCTATTTCGACCGGGATGTTCAAATATTACTAGCCTATGGTGTAGCCTACAGGGGGTCGAAATAGCAAAAAGCAGGGAATTGTTAGGTCGACCTGTAGTTTGGAAAGAAAGAAGAAAATACGAGGGGGGGGGTCAGTATAGTGGCTGTTATATGAAGGCGCTATTTCTACCGTGGTTTTTAAATACTACTTTGCATGGGGTCGAAATAGCAATAATAGAAGCAATTGTTAGATCGATGTGGGGTTTGGGAAGAAAGACGAATATGGGGGGGGGGGGAGCGTCAGTCTAGTGGCAGCTATAAACGGACGCTATTTCGACCGGGAGTTTTCAATGTGTACAGGGGGTCGAAATAGCAATAATAGAGGCAATTGTTACATCGACCTGGGGTTTGGGAAGAAAGACGAATATAAGGGGGGGGGG
>JAHWFP010187228.1:0-10306 GCA_023313725.1 Lithobius niger | reverse complement strand
TCAGTGTGCTATCATAAGAAGAGCTGCTAGCAAATATTATAGCAAACTCAATTTTTACTTTTGCCAACTCTGGACGATTTTCCGTTTCTATTGATAGATTACCTGTTTTTATAGATTGTGTTTTTACTGCATTCTTCCCTGAAGAATGCTTCTGTTGCTAGATGGCCGCTAAATGGCCTGAAGGATGCTTCTGTCGCTAGATGGCCAGCTGCGCAACCCGATCTGCGCATGCGTGACCCCTCTTATAAAAGCGGCTCGGCGATGCCTGCCTGCCATCTTTTTTTCCTCCACCCGCATCGAATGGACACTTTGCTCCTCTCGCTTCCAGCTTCACCTTCGCCTTCGCCCTCTCCTACGCCTTCGATTTTTTGGAAAGCCTAAGTCCGCCGTCTAGCCCTCATTTCATCACCGTACCTGATGGCTAGATCCAGATCTTCGGCCAAGCCTTCACCCAAGATGTGCCTTCGCCTGCCAGCCCTACGCCTCCTGATCCGGAATTTTCTAGTGGACACTTCGCCCATGCCGCTGGCTCTGTCATGGCTGCTTCGCCCTAACTGGATTGATGCCCGCTGTCTCTCGGACTTCTCGCTCGCCGTGCTAGCATCCTACCTTCTACACCCTCCCCCAACCGCAGCTGCGCTTTTACCCACCTGACTTATTATGGCAATGAGCTCGTCTCGTACACTTCGCCGGCCGGCTCTTAGCCTTCCTGCCGCTTCGCCTCCGAACTCACCGCTTCAAGGCACGGCTGCCGCCGACGTCCATCAGGGCCCGCACCGCCAAGAATGGATCTCCTCCAGGTCAGTGAAATGGAACAAAAGCAAACTGGCATCTCTTCCCCATCACCTACGCCGTCTTCCTGATCACCTACATACCGAACTAGGCTGCAGTGACACCCGCCTCTACAGCCATTGACTTGGCTTCACCTACACCTCAGCTTAGCTACGCCTTTGCCATCAACTTTGCTTCGCCTTCTCCCTCAGCTTTGCTTCGCCTTCACCGCCGACTTTGCTCTGCTTTTGCCCTTGCTAGCTTCGCCCAGGGTCCCAGCTGATTGTCAACGCATCTACCTCCCAGCTGCCCCCTTCGCCTCGTCATGCACGGCTCACTCACGGCTCCCGCTGGGAAACCTTGAGCCCCATCCGCAATCTCTTCCATGAAAACCAAAACAAATATCGCCTTCTTTTCAAACGAAGACGGAAAATCGCTCAAATCGAAAATCGGAAAATTCCAAACAGCTGCTTCCATCCGAAAAACATGATTCGATCATTCTTCCTCTGAAGAACAAAGAATTCATGATCAAACCACAACAACTGACCAAGAACAACAGCAATGACAACTACAAATCAACTCCAAAAAAAAGGGGGAAAAAGGGGAGAATTTTGAACACTACTCCTCCCCCCCCCCTCCAAATCTCAACAACTCAAGACAATCTTTAACTCGGAATCAAGGCAATCTTCGACTTCAACTAAACCAAGCCAAGAAAAGTCAAGCCAAGTCAAAACAGGCTCATTGTCACTACCTTCAAAGCCTCAGCTTAGACAGCTTGTCTCAAGCAACTGGTCTGATCCGGAACACACAAATCAGGCTAACATCACGAACAGTAAGACTGTCGGTACCTTCCCAAATGACCAAACAAGAGCGTACCAAACGCACCACTGTTGGTGACAGTTTGGTTCATTCCCTGTTAATATCCGTGTTGATGCGGCTTGATTGACGTCCACATCGTCAGCGATGAATCTGTTTCGTCAAAACTGTTACGTCGCGCATGCTCAAACCTCCACCCCAGCAAACCACCTCCCTGAAATGGTTCGCAATTTGGCATTGCTCTCGCCTGGTCACATCTATTAGCTAATCCTGGTCAAATCCATTAGCTAGGTCAGGTTGCGGTGAAGGCATGACGTATCAAATACTCTGCTGAGCTTGTTGAGCTGTATTGTAGTTTTGGAAGGTACTGAACAGCTGACGCAACATCACTGAGCACGCGCGACGCCAAGTTTGGAGCAAAACTGTGTGTAACAGTGGTGTGTTCTGTTCGCTCTGTTTGGTGCTTTAAGAAGGTACTGAATCTCCACCTTGTCTAACACAGGACTAACGCAACGTCTAAAGTCTTCACAAGCAAGAAAACATACAAGCAAACAAGCATACAAGCAAACAAACATGTAAGAAAACAAGCAAGCAAACCGACAGGCAAACAAACATGCAAACAACCAAGAAATCAAGCAAGCATGTGAGGAAGCAAACACGCAAAGAAACAAGCAAACAAACAACCAAGCAACCAAACAAGCAAGCAAGCAAACCTAAGCCAAGAATCAAAGAGCTTGTCCCGAACAGAGTCCTCAACTCGTGCATAAAGCTAAAAGCCAAGATGGCCGTCACCACCTAGTCTCATTTGGAACTCACCTTCACGTTATGACTGTATAATTTCAAGGGACAGAAGCCAAGAATAAGACAGCTTGTCTACGACAGCTTGTCTCGTCCACAGGGTCGGACCAACGTCAACGAAACTGCGGGGGCAAAGCGTAATTTGATGCCCCCTGCCAGGGTTTGCGGGGGGCCCGCCCCCACCCACTTCTCTTCAAAAAATGTTGACGACTTATTTGGATGGCTTCACAGCATGGACTAAGTAAGCATAACATTTGCGACTGGCTGCCTAACATCCAGAAAATAAAAACAAACTAGATTTAAAAAAAAAATACCACATTTCGTAGTTTTAATACTGGATACTAAAGTAAACCGACGCAGAAAAAATGTTCTTAAGCTGGAATGGTAACATAAATATATTAAATGCAGTAATAGAAATAAAAAAAAGTGCCAAAAAAATAATATCAGACGTAGGCTATTACTAACCCAAAATCAGTGATGCATACAAATGTGCTAATTTACAAATAAGCTACTTTATTTATTATGATACTGAATAACTTCGTGAAAATGAAATAACTTTTATTACGCTAAACTACTTTAAAGTGTAAGTGCCTTTGGCAACGATTGTGACCCTGAAAAACAGAAAAATTATTCCGAGTTGCGTCAAAATTTACTTTTTCTTGCGTTTGCATCTGCAAATGAGTCCAACACATCATCGTAGTTGATTTATTTTGCAGTTTCGTTTTCAATGGATAAACGGCTTAGTGCACTTAATCGTTGTTGAGACATAGATGTTCTTAAATAATCCCTAATTATTTTCAATTTACTAAAGCTTCGCTCGCGTCCTGCCACAGTCACTGGAATGGTAAGCAAGATTTGGTACGCTGTAGCTAAGTTGAAGTAAGCTTCATGGAGATCATGTTTCACCATATAGTCAAGGACATCTTTCGCACTCATCATTTGTTTTAAATCACTTGACGCAATTCGTATAAAAGACATCAATTCTGTAAGAAGAGCAGTAGCACTGATATCCTTAGAGTAGTGCGCTGCAAGATTGTCACAGGCTGGCTTCAGCTGCTGCTGTTGTTGCTGCCTCTTTTGATTTAATTTTACTAATTTCTTTGGAGCAGGGAACCCAAACAACTCACTAATTTGAATGGCACCATCAAGTCGTCCTTCATGCTGAACAACAGTGCAATCATGAGCAGCATTGAATACTGTAATATCAGGTTTATTACGTTCGTGATGTCAAGTTCGTCTTCGGCCAGTTCTCCAGGCATGGATTTCTTTTTTCTTTTTCGTACTTCTTGCATTACTGGTGGAATGTTGTTGCATTTTGCCATTTCTTCTGCGTCTTCCCAACACATGGCAAATCCCATTTGCCGTAGTTCCTTCATCAAATAAGTCGGGTCTTTCAGTTTTCTTGCTGCCATGACTATGTCAGTAGTTAGGATACACTTAAGTGATCATCCTAGGGAACTTCTTTAATTATTCTAACTCGAATCAATACTATTTTTCGATCCACCTAACTTTATCCTGGGTTAGTATAGATTTGTTGTGTGCAATTTAGTATGGGGCTTTAAAGTAAAACTTTATTGCAGCATTAAACTATAGTAACTAATAAATAGCTACTCTTTTCTTCTTTCTTCTTTCTTAACACTAACACTTTTCTTCTTCTCTTGTCTTCTTTCTTTTCTTCTTTTGCTTACATGTGTCTCCTTTCCTGGGCGTGTTTGATTTTGACAGCTATATGAAAAGGCTGTAGAATGTAGGGTAGGCCAGCGTTCTTTCTCAAGTCTCTATCTGCTGTTGGCATATAATTCGAGGTTAACATAATGTAGGAGAGTTGGAAACCATTTTAAGATATCAGATTTTTGGGGGGTTTGATCACAATGTAACGAAATCTTTGCTAATTCGATAGTTTTAATAGTGGTAGAAACAAAATAATTGCAGAGGTCGGTCTTTCAAGCGCTATTCTCATTCTGAATGAAAAGATTGTAAAAGGTGGAAGTTTAGGAATGATGCCCTGTTTGTTATGCAAGGTCTGTGTGTTTTAATATGTAAAAAGTCGAGCAAAACAAATTGCAGACACTAAAACCCACAGCCTTAGACCTCATCTGTTCTGAAAGGGTACAAAAAATAATGAATGCTTACTAAATTGTATACATAATTGTACAGTTCGGTTTCGAAGATTCTCATTGGCTGAATTATGAATTTTTTTGCATGTTCTGAAAGCATACAAAAAAATAATGAATGCATGGGAAAGACTAACAGCTCAGGGTTTGGCACCTCTGTCATGCAAATTATTAGTTTTGTGAGTACACACCACGAAATTAATGCGTTTTTTTGTAAGCACAATCGTGAGAACCAAGGATATATCTTGGGTTCCCAACCTTTTTGTTGGTCAAAATTTAAATTCTTGGCATAACTAGACTTAGACCTCGTTTGCATTGAAAAGGGATACAAAACTGATACATACATATCATTGTCTGCAGAAAAAAAATAATTTACATTCCAACTACTAGGTAAATACTGACTCTGTCTCTGGACTGTCTCTGTCATGCAAATTATTAGTTTGTGAGTACAATCACGAAATTAATGCATGTTTTTGTAGCCATGATCGTGAGAACCGAGGATATATCTTGGGTCCCAGTCTTTCTATTGGTCAAAATTTAAATTCTTGGCGTAGCAGTCTTAGACTTCGTTTGCATCTAAAAGGATACATGCATATCATTGCCTGCAGAACAAATAATTTACATTCCGGCAGGCAGTATATAAACACGAGTTTTACCAGCTTCGACTATCACACCATTCCCCGGCTCGATCAGCGTGAGAAGTCCACTCTGCACAAATGTAAGTTGTACTTTCTTTATTTTGATATTAGCTCCCCAAACAGAACTTTTTTTCGTAAATTTTTCTCGTCATTTAAAGACTTAGATATTATTAAAAAAAATAAGTTTAGGAGTTAGTTTCTCTTTCTTTTTACTATAGATAATATTAAAAAAAATGGCAGACGAAAACCAAGTGGTGTTCTTAGGAAACGATACATATGTACAGGCAACATTGTTTGACAATAAGCCTACGTCCACATTCGGAAAATGATTGTTCCTTTGAGCTCCTTGTCCCCCTTGCGTCAGGGAGTGGCCCTTGAGGAATCTTGACCGGAATTTATTTTGGAAAGGGACAATTTAAACGAAATCTATCTAAGACGGCAATCTGACAACGGTTTTACCAGAACTTGGACCTTTTGTAAACAGATTAATTTTATCTTGCACAGACATCCAAATTTTTACAAACAACCGCATTATTTCGCCGTAATGATGGAAAAATGATATCCTTAGACCAGTGCCAATTGGGAGGCTTATTAAGTTATCAGTACTGTATTACCGAAAGTTTTAATACAATAACTGCTAAGCTAGATGTTACATTGCCGATGCAATAAACTGTTGGATAAACAATTTTAATTTTTAAGTAAGTAGTAAGTAAGTAAAATGTTTATTTCCAAGAAAGGGAAAAGGGAACCAAAAAGGGTTTAGCAAAAACTACTAACATTTGGCCAAAAATTAAAAAACACACAAGCAACACAACAAATGCACTTGAACAATACCCCGAGAAAGCAGTACATATTTTGCTGTTTTGATCCCCAAAATAATAAAGTATAGGTTTGTTGCAAATCCAACGAAAATGGCAAGGACTTAGTGGTTACTGACTGCCATCCGATGTTAAAACTAAAAATTTTAAATTACAAAAGTTAAAAAATTTAAAAGTTTGAAAAGTTTAACACAGTGGTCTCCGATGGCATCGCCAAACGTGTGGGACAAGTGGGGGAAAAAGCCGGGTGTAAATGTCAACGTTTCTAAAAAAATAATAATAATAATAAAATAATGCAAATAAAATAACCATAGGTTAAAGCTTGGCTAAAGCCAATTGTCAATCTTAAAAAAGATAATAAAAATAAAGTGAAGTAAAAAGAACAATTAGAATTAAAATCTACGAAGATATTTATTAAGATTACACTCTTCCAACATTCGACGGAAGGATGCCAACGAAACTGCAGAGACAACAGCAGCCGGGAGCGCATTCCAACAATTCAAAATCCGGTGAGAGAAAAACTGGGCACGGCAATTCAGGTTAGCCTTATGGACAGTAAGCTTATATGGGTGACCCCTAGTGCATTCGGAATGGCCTAAATTGAAGAGATTTGAAAAATCACCCCAAACCTGCCCGTGCAAGATGCCATACGTCAGGCAGAGATCAGCTTTCAATAGTCTAAGCTCAAGAGAGTCAAGACCCAAACGGGTGAGACGGGCAGCATAATCCAAAGATTTTAAACCAAAAATTTAATTCTCTCTCTCTCTCTCTCTTTTTCCCATAGTGTGGACATTCAAAATGAAAGTCTATAACGACTGTTTCACATTAACAGGGTAAACTTTGCTCCGCGTCAGACCCCATACTCATGACGTTAAAATCGTCATTGGTCGTGTCGACAAAAATATCGAAATTACTCAGCAACAGTGGTTTACGTTACTAAATGTGTTTTATGGGAGAGAAGTGGGAACTCAACTGGATTAGATGTCAAAGTAGGATATCTGAGTTGAAAATTCGTGGCCCGAAAACATCATTGTATTAAAAAACAAAAATTGTACCATTTCCGTTAATGAACTTGACCTTCTTCACTGTTGTTACTTGATGCCTTCAGTGGCCAGTACAATTGCAAATTTGAATCGTAGAATTAGCGAAACGCTTGGGGAAATGGTGATGCCAGCTTCCTTAGTGGCGGAACCTGATGGACAGAATAAATTGCACCAGTTACCCCTTCCAGGCCCCTCGTCGGACAATAATGAGCCACTTATTTCACGGAAGAGAGCTGTTTGTAAGGAACCTATGCGGAGCGAAAAAAAAAAAAAAAAATAACGAAGAGTTGCTATCGTCCAGTCCTCCTCCTCCCCATGTCATCGTTATTGACGAAAACTCACAACTAGAATGTACCAAATGCCAACAAGACGTCGCCCATTCACGATGCGAAAATGGAATCGATAATCGTAAGCTCTGATTTGGCTGTACCAAAAATAGCCTTTCTCAAAAGGCGCACGAGTGCGTCCTTTTGCCCCGAAAATACAAATGTAAACAACTATAATTTTCCTTTTTTTCTCTTCTGTTCTTCTCAGTCGGTTCGTAACAGCGTTGTCAATGGGGAGGAGGGGGGGGACCATGAATGTAGCAATGAGCCAGCGCAAATAACTAATAACCCGAAATTTATTATCAGATAATGTCGGGGGAAAATTAGTAAAAAATTTAACACAGTTTGTATAATTTACGAAGTAGAGTTTACACCGGTAACTGTTCAGTATTTAACCGTGAACAGTATTAATTCTATTGAGTACGTCGATCAAGTTTTTGATTGTCTGTTGCAAAATATTTGTTCACACGACCTAACAGGGGTGACGATTTGTACGGGTGTGATTGACGAGTGTCTATTTTTGCCATTCACTAAAAAACAAAATTTCTTGGTCAAAAATTTGTTAGCTCTCTTGATCAGGCTAAATCAATGGGCTAAGAGTTTGGACATCTTTTCAAGCTGGCGGCTTAAAATGACGATTATTGATACAACCGATGGTGCTGGAAAATTCCCCTCCAAAAAACAAGCCAGAAGAATATCTCACTATGGCTAGAATCGGGTCAGCGTAGGTCTATTGTCTGTATTAAAAATGATAGTGACAATCTCTGCCTGTCTCGAATTTTGGTAGTCTGTAAATCATACGTGGAAGACAGGCTTTTGTATCGGAAACTGCGAAATTCTCCTCAATTCCAAAAGCGACTCGGGATCCCCTTCCACGAGGCTGCGGAAGTAGCATTCCGTCCCGATGGTTACAGTTTAGTGGATTTGAACGAATTTCAGAACTACTTGACAGCTCAAGGCTTTCAAATCTTAGTGTTTGAAAAAGTAGGGAAAAAATGTCAAATCTCGTACGAAGGTCCCCCCTCAGAAAAGTGGCTTTATCTATTTTTTTATGACGGTCATTACATTGGAGTTTTAAAGCCTCGGTTCATTTTCAGCAGTAAATATTTTTGTTATAATTGTTTAGGCTCTACTCTAACAAAAACGGCACAGTTGTAAAAAGTTTAAATGCCACAGCTGTCATAGCGCTAAGTACCGTTGCTTTCTCAAACAGTGGGTGTTGTATCCCATTTGCAACAGATTTTCTCGTAACAGCGAGTGTTTCAAAAGGCATTTTTCCATTCAACCGCCCTTTAAGGAGGCCATGGTATGCAAATCTCTCCACAAGTGGAAGGACTGTTTTCTCACGTATCGTGGGAAACGAAATATATCCCATCACTGCGGGAAAAGACGGTGCAAGGTTTGTAAATTGTGGGTGAACTTGATCATCACTGTTTTATTCAGCCACTACCAATACCTGAGAAGCGAAAGAAACCGGCACGGTTTGTCGTTTATGATTTTGAAACGACGCAAAACAAGTGTTTGACCTGAATGCGAAGGAATTTTTTCTACACGAAGTGAATCTCGGAGTTGCTAATGTAGTGTGTGAAGAATGTATACATCTTGATAGCTGCAATTTATGTGGCGATATGGTCGTTATTTTCGACAGCGGCCAGGCTACTTTGGATGATTTCTGCGAATGGTTATTTACCAAGCACGGCAGCAATGGCGACACGTGTGCCATTGCTCACGCGGCTTCGGGTTTTGATCTAATCCTAATCGTACGCTGGGCTCTAGAACGTGGTGTTAAACCGATCTCGATCATTCATAGTGGAAATAAGATTCTCATAGCCATGATAGAAGGACTTTGTTTTGCCGTTTTGCCACTAAGCCTAGCTAAACTGCCTGCCATTTTGGGCTAGGATGCGTCAGTAAAAAAAGGTACATTCCTCATCATTTCAATACTGATGATAATTATCATTACGTAGGACCCTTCCCCGACCTGAGTTTCTATGATCCAGATAGCTTAAGTCCTACTGCTAGAGAAGAACTAATACAGTGGCATGCTCAACAGCGAGCTAGTGGTGTCGTTTTCAATTTCAAGAATGAGTTGATCGCCTATTGCAGTAACGATGTTACCGTTTTGACGGCCTGTTATATCAAATTCAGGGAGTTGATTCAAGATATTTTCCTGCTTATGGAGCCGTTCCATGTTTGTATATCACTTCCTCAACTAGCCATAACCCTGTTCAGGACTCTACACCTTCCAAAGAATACCATCGCCTGCATCGGTTCCCGAGGCCAGCACCCTGACAGACAGTATTTGAGAAGAAGGCATTATGTGGCTAACGTGGGAAGCTACCCAGCGCAACATTTGCATTCAACACGCCGAGAATGGTGGCGAGGTGAAACTCAGGGGCAAGTGGGCTGTGGACGGTTACAGCACGGCTACCAACACTGTGTTCGAAATGCACGGCTGCTATACAGCTGGTTGCATAAAATGTATACCTAACCGTTCTCAAATGCTCCCATTTAGTCAGCTGTCTGCTCAGGATGCGTACGAAAAGTATATCATTTGCCGTAAAGCTCTGGAGGAGATATTGCTTGTGAAATATGTTTCTAAATGGTCGTGCGAGCTACGTGAAGACATTAACAAAAATCCCGAATTAGCAACTTTTGTAAAGGCTTTCCCCAGGAAGACCCCAATTCTGCAGCCTCGTGACGCTTACTGCAGCGGCCGGGTCAGTACTTTCAAGCACTTACATTTTGTTCAGGGCAAAGACGAGTGGATTGGTGCGCGTGACATTACGAGCCTTTACCCGGCCTGTATGCTTTTTGAGAAATTTCCTGCAGGGCTGTATCAGATCATTACAGAGTTTGGAGGTAGTATGGACATAAACAAATATTTTGGTCTCATACGTGCCATTGTTCTACCACCTCCCCCCCACGACGGCTTTATATTCCGTCTCTACCCCTCAAACACAACAAGAAGCTCTATTTTTG
>JAHWFP010187226.1:30311-45021 GCA_023313725.1 Lithobius niger | reverse complement strand
GACGAAACGTAAGTGCATAAAGGTGGCTTACTGAACTACGTTATTTCGAGTGTATAATTTTCGCTGGTGGCTTATTTCCAATTTTCCTTAAAATATTACGGTATACACGATCATTATTATTAATAACTAAGGCAGTCCCCCCCCCCCCTTCTCCTGCATGGCCGGTTTTGTGGAACACTGTTGTGATGTCCCGTTTGCATGAAAATACTGTGCTTTCCCGTTAGCAGTCGTCCAAGCTATAGAGGCCTAGATTCCGTTTGCATGAAATTATTGTGACTGGAAAAAACATGACGTCATCTGTACTATGGATCTTTGTTGAATTGAAAAGATAGTTCGAAGCATTACTATACAGACAAACCAGCTTGAAAGGCCACGAACAAAAGAATTAAGATTATCGATAATCCCACTGCGGAGGTCAATAGAATAATGATTGTCGAGAATCCCACTCCGGACACCCACTCACACTCAACAAACAAACAAACAAACAAATATTACAATCTTAGTTAAATAGATACTTGAATTGCGAGCAAGAATTAAGGCTAAACTAAAAATGAAATATCTGATGGGTTCTCCTGTTAGAGATACAAACCCTCAATGATAAACTACGACCTGAAGTGCGACGAACACTACATGCCAACAATTTTTAATGGCTTTCCACCAGAATTTTAAAACTGAAGAATTAATTTCTGCTTGTTATTTAATAGTTTCCTTTACTTGATCGTTAATTGTTTTCCTCCAGTTGGGTAGACCTATTACGTTACTTTTTCAGAAGTATTGTATATTTGAGGCACGTTGTGCAGGAACAGTTTCCGATAAGCAGTTCTGTTTTTCGGAAACTGGCAGTTAAATAAATAAACGAATAAATAAATAATGAGATAAATAAATTGTTGTTTATGAAATGAATTTGGCTTAAGCATGGCTGATTCGCACACCTTTCTCGATTTTGTCTCGTAATTCTAGTGAGGCAGTCTTAAAATGGATTGGTGTCAGTGTGAGTGTCCTTACCAACTTCTTACAGGTCCGCGCTTCTGTGTCTCTAAGACGGACCACAAAACGCGCCACAAACGCAGACGCATTCTTTGCCGCTTGTGGCATAAAAATCGCAATCGGTAGCAGATTAGGTAAAAACCATGGGCATGTACTGGGGCTTTCACACGGAGTGGCATGCTTCTGCATCTGTTGGTAGAATGCACCAAAATCGCCTGCAAGCGCCCCATACTGGGCACTTTCGGCGTCACGTTGCGACTGCAGTGCCACAACCTGTTGAGTGATCGGTTGGCTCGTTAAGCAACGTACCTCAGCTGGCTTTGTTTGCGATGTCTGCTCTCGAATGGGGTCGGAATCGTTGGGAAGCGCGGTGAAAAGGTCAAATTGCGCGTTTGTTGTCTGAAAGGTGCCGTCGCTTCAGACACGCCAGTTGGTGTCGTTTTTGCAGCGAATGCCACGCGTTTTGTGGTCCGTCCTGACCCTCCCTAAGACGATGGAATGCGTCAAGCCTAAGGTTCTCTCCAGACAGAAGAAAATATCGTGCGAAGTGATGCATTACGATGTGCCTACAAGATCAAAATTGGTGCAACCGTATGGTTGGGGTTGCGTTTAAGGAGTGATGTTGATGTCTTTGGTGCACCATGCTGCGTCGCTTAGCAGCCAATCTGGTTAGGGCTTAAAGGTCAGGCGATGGCCACAATTCATTCGGCGGTCATTCGAAATTCGAACGCATGGAGCAATTTAAATTCTACGAATTCCGTCATGTTCTCTGTTGAGTTAATTGGCATTTAGAAATACTTTACATTATGATTTTAGATTTAATATTTCAGGAGTAAACTAAAGTCAAAACACCGGTACGCTGCCGGACAATTTTCACAAGTATTTAAACAGCTCTTCAAGTGAGATACTTTAAAAGACGAGTTGGACATCAATAAATTAATGCAGCAATCCTAGAGACTTCATAGACCATGCATGTTTTAAAATGTCAATTTAAGACAAGCTTGATTGTCCTTAGTTTTCCAAGCCTAATGTTAAACTACATCGCATTGCCGGTAACGAACCCGTAAATAACATTAAAGTTTACAGTGAATAAAACTCAATTTATTACGCTAGGGGAAACATTTAAACCAGGGCAACACTAGCTGCACCACCACTGTTAAAAATTTCCGTATTTTCACCGTACAACGTCCGTAAATATTTACGGAATATGCCTGTAAATATATTTTACGGAATAAAGTACCGTAATTAGACTAAACGTATTATTTCCCTGATAATTACTGTTTAGCCTGACTTCAACTTATCTTTACTTAATTAATGCTCCGTAAATTTAACCGTTGCTCAAGATAACGGGACGTCCGTTAAATTACGTTCATTTTCCTGTTAGCAGTGTTACCATTGACTGTCACCGTAAAAAAACGGAAATATTTTTTACAGTGCACAGGCTTTAATTAAAGATAATGTTTGCATTTCGGCAACTCACTGCCTAAAGAAATCGCCATCGTAAAGATCCCGAATTTTGGTCCACAAAAACTATGTTAAAAGACTGCAACCTGGGGGATTTAATCAGATCAAATACAAGGATTTAGAGCTGCTAAAGCACAATCATTAAAGGCCAGAACAAACTCAGTGACACAGCCCTGTTGCTACTGCCAAGTTCATGGATAGTGACGGAGTGGGGGGGGGGGGGAAGAAAACCCGGGTGGTTTCCTTTGTCTTTTTTCTCGCCCCCCCCCCCCTCCCTTCCGGTTTATTTACACTAAACAGGTCGGTCGAAATTGATAGACCGCATCTTCTTCACGGTACTGTTGTTTTCACTTTCTTCAGCGCTGTTGCCGTGTTGCCTCCTCCCCCCTTATTCCACAAAAAAATTATTTCGGGAAAAACGTGTAATCTCGGGAAGAAAATGCAGTTTATTCGAAGGATGGCGAGGAATGTACATTTCCATCCCCTTTTGGACGGGTATTACGTTTTCCATGGTCGTATTTTATCCCGACTTAATCAAGTCGAAGGGGGGGGGGGGGGGGGGGGAGGGGGAGGGAGGGGGAAAGTTTATTAGGCCTTTGTGGCTGGATGGTCGGTCTAGGGGTTTGCACGCCCGACCCATAACGGTCGATTCAGGGCAGCTCATCTCCCAACTAACACTCGTAATCGCTCGCTAATACTACATCCTGTGGCCTTCTCTTTCCCGACCGGGAAATTATTTGTCGGGAGAGGCACATAAAGCGTGTTTTTCTTCGTCCCCCTTCCCTCCCCTCACCCCAAACCCCATACCACCACCACCTTTTTTTTTTTCGTAGGAAGAGAGTTACAATGAAGTTTTATTTAACCGTCAGACCTTTTCAACTTGGGAGGTTCATATTACACCTACTTCGCACGTAATAATTCGAAGTGGTTTGTGCGGCCGAAACGTTTCGGCCACAAGCCGCGTTGAATTATTACGTGCGAAATCGGTTTAATGAACCTCTCGTTTAAAAGGTCTCGCGCCAAAATGTACGTATATACCGCGCCGTGACGACCTCGACCGCGGCAACGTCTCGAGCACGGTTTGATTCCACGCTTAATAAATTTCAGGGTGGCGCCGCCAAGTTTTTCGTGTTCCGCTTCCTTTCTGAAAGCCGTGGTCGCCACACACTGCAATTTCCGTCCTTACCCTATTGATCATTCCCACCTTTTCCTTTTTTCCTTTTCCTCTCAACCCCTCCCCTCTCCCCCCTTCCGGGCGTATCACCATTGTTGCTTTCGTTTTGGGAGTGTGAAGCGCGTTTCGTGGCCCGGCTCGTCACCTGTAGGATATCACACGTACTGGAGAAAATAAACCGTTCCGTGTCGTACCGAAGCGCGCTGGCCACGTTTTCAGACATGATCAATCTGGCGCGGAAAATTGCGTGCTCTTTCGGTAAGGCACGCTTTATTCATTACGTGTGAAAGCAAACTGCCCGATTTGGTACAGCATGACATACTTTATTTGTTATGTGTGAAATGTAATTGCACAGTTCGGTATGGTATGGCACGGCACGCTTTATTCGATGGGATAACTGAGATTAAAAATAAACTATTCGATTACTTCTTACTTAATCAAGAAATCGATTAAGCAATGCCCAGATATTACCTTCGGTCTTTTTATTTTTTTATTAATATAGTGTGTGTATACATAGATATATACATAAATGTGGAATGTGCATTTAGTGATTGTTATTGTTTTTTGTACTTTTTTGTACTTACGTTGTGTTTATTTTTGTTTCTGATGCCTACTATGGATTTATGTTCAAAATAATACTTGACTTGTCAACAAATAATATGTTCTATATTACCTCCATTTTATTCGTTATCATGTGCCTTTTATTGTACCTGACTTATTCGGCACACACAAGTTCACCATGAACTTCGAGCCGTCGTAATAAACTACTTACTTACTTACTATTACCTGTGAAATCAAACTGCATTGTTCGGCACGGCACGGCACGGCACGGCACCCTTTATTTATCACGTGTGAAATAAATATTCAAAACGAGGTACCACTGATCAGGTTGAGCCTGCCGAGCAAAAGCTACGGTACTGTGTTCAAAATTAATATCCACAACGATAACCCTGCAGAGGGCATCGGACGAAAGTCTAACTGGAAAGTCGCCTAACGGGGTAATTGTCTAATACGTGTGTAAATAAAAAAAATCTGGAAAATCATCTAAACGGAATATCTCCTAATGGATATTGTCTAACTGTACAGGAATATGGGTGCAGAGGATTTCCATTATGCGAATTTCATGTTGGACGATTTTCCGTTATATTGTTATACTGCATACGGTCTTCCAGTTATGCGATCATCCCTCGTCCCTAAACTGTAAATTGGCCCAAACACATAAAGAGTTAAGACCAGGGGGGAGGGGAGGAGGGGTGTACGTGGTCATGGGTTTCTTGGGTTGCTATTTTCATGTGGGTCAGTGGGTCCTCTTTTTTTTACCCCTAGACCCTTTTTTACCCAGAAACCCACTGCCATGCAGACTCAGAACGACCCGCTGACTCACAGTGACCCTTTGATGCGCATGCGTGAATGACGAAGCATTGTTTGATTAGTTAAGACTACAGTTAGACCCGCTTAGCTCGCTCCTTCTGCGTCTTCTTGCTACGCTCGAGTAGCATTTCTTGTAGAATTCTTATCCTACTGACAGGATATTCAATATGACACAGGTGACGTACTGGTGAAAATCTAGGTGTAGCATAGTGTAATTGATGTCAAGTGTGTCAATTGTGATGTCAAGTGTGATGTCAAGTGTGTCCCAAATGCTGTATTTATATTCCCGATTCGATATGTAAAAAATCTGCGTTAGTGGTCAGTTCGGACCAGTGGGCCGTTCTGGTTGTGTTAGTGAAGCTGGATCAGTTAGGATCAGTACGGGTCGGTGCATGAATGCGAATCAGTAAGTCAGTCGGGGTCAGAGCATCAGTGCGGATCTGCATGGGTTAATCCGATCAGCCGGTCAAACCGGATTAGTGGGTCAACCTGGATCGTAGATGAGTGGATCAGTGCGTCAACAACCTCTGTGGGTCCGCTGGGTAATGGGTTACGAAAGTAATGAGCCATTCCATTTTTGCCTAACCACACAACAAGTGACAAGTCGATCTTTGGGTGCTATTGAATGCTCTTAAATGCTACACGTCGTGGTTGCTAGTGATTCTCCGGCTTGGTCTTTATAGTCTTCTGTCCAGCCGAAAAGGCTGGTACGACAATAGCAACGACTTTGTCCGTCCACCCATTCGTCGTCTTTTTCAACTTTGGAACGATAACAGATAGAGACAAACGGTTTTCACCATTAGATTATGGGTCCAAAAATTAGTTAAAAGGAAGAAAGTGGACCACAAGTGACCGGAAGAGGCCGAGTGAACCCATCATTTCTGGAACGGTACCAGAATGAGACAAACGGATTCCACTATTAGATTCAGCACCTGAAAATTGGTTAAAACGAGGGGGAACTTTGAAGCTGAAGTGGCCTACACGTGGGCGCAAGAGCCTGACAAGTGCGCACATGTTCTATGGAAGGACACCAGATAGAGACAAACGGTTTCGCTGTTAGATTCAGCGTCCAAAGTTAGTTAAAATTAATAAATAAATAAAAACTGATACAGTATGAAACGGAAGTTGCCCAAAAGTGGCGGAAGTGTACAGAAGACCACTTGCGACTACTTAGTCACTAGCGTCTCTTATTTTAGTATAGAAACTGCCATCTGAGGGTTTCACTAATTTGCTATCAGTGTTGCAAGATGATAACACTGGGAATCACTCTTATGATGCATGAAACGAGTTATGATGCCTCGGTAAATTTGGATACATTAGGTGGTAAACCTCTAATGACTGCATGCTTCCATCCGTCTATCCGCCGACATGCATCCGCCCTGGCTTCCTTCGCCTGGATAGCAGAATATGCTACTCGCGTGTTATTTCATACATGGCAGTGCTGTTATTAATGAGGATGCCTTGCTCGCTAACGGTATAGGGCAGTGAGACGACGTAGCATTATTGTGTATAACTCTATGATGGAGCCAGTAACTGGTTTAGCTGCAAGGAGCACTGGAGGGAGAAAGGAAGATCGTCTTATTGAAGCCAATGCTATTAGACTGGGTTTCTTAAGCCTATAACGCGCGATTTTTGTTGTTGGAGAAAACAACGTTCTTTTAAGCCTAAGAAACCCGCTCTCAAAGCACTGTCTTGACTAGAAGTGCCGTTGTTTTCCGTTACATTTTAATCTAGTGCACCTTGTAGCTATTACCTCCAAATGGTGTCTCGTAGCCAATATGACGTCACTTGACGCTGCTCTATTGATGATATAGACTAGCTGGTAACCCTTCTGATGACGGCAATGTTTAACCCGTTTATGGTAACCCATCTACAGACAAATAGGAGCAGAGTAAAAGGTTTACAGATTAAGAGGCCGAGAGATGCCATTAAGCCATTCACGACGTTTCAGAGACATTTTCAAGTGTGGGAACCTTAACCACACCAAACAATAAGGCAAAAACAATCCATGCTATTGAAGAAGTACAATGGTCAACGTGCCTAAGCCTTAGGCTACACTTCATATGGATGTAAAGTGGTAAATTTTAAGCCTTAGTGATCATAAAGATGTAAGGTGTCGTACATAAAATTAAAACACTTAAAATATAATGAATATGTCAACCTAATTATTCAGACGAGTGTTCAACAGTAGCAACTAACTCACCTAATTTTTTCTCAATCGACCTGCTGCCTTGCTTGAGTTAGTTCCTGGTGTTGACATATTCGTATAAATTTTGTTAATATTTTTATTATTATTTTTTAGTGTTTTTAGTATTTTATGTATTGTAATATGACACCTTGTGCTCTGTAAGGCATAATTTGACACCGTAGGCTTAAGTACTGACCAATGTATTTCTTCAACGGCATGTTTTTTTTTTTCTGCCTTCGAATTGTTTGGTGATTTACGTTCCGTCACTTGAGAACGTCTCCGAACTGGGAGTGAAACGTCGTGAAGTTCGATTTCACTTTCACTTGACGCCTTCTCTCGTCTTATTAATCCATGCGCCCAAAAGCTCCCCTGTCGGTATGTACACGCCAGTGGCTTTTTTTTTACCCAGATTGTAGAATACGTCATTTGCCAGACATTTCACACGTGGCATTGCTATCACCTTGTTCGCTTACCGTATTAATGATGTCGAATTATGGCATGGAATATATATTTGTTGTACTGTGTGTACCAAATGTTGGGTAGCGGCTAGAGTTAGTCTCATGCATGGACTATACCCCCCCCCCCCTTCATATGCTAGGGAGGAGTACAGCATGTTTTCATTCTTTGCTTGGGGTAATCTAATTAAACCAACAGGTGTTGTTAGGCCTATATCTGAGTAATTAGGCCTATTTGCTAACCAACATTTAGGCACTTATGAAGGTCAAACTGTGCCAAGTAGTGCCAAGTATAGTGCCGTCTAGGCACGATTGACTTAACTAGCAACTCTCTCTCCCAAGCCTATTTTATAAGGTGGTTTCTCCACTTTCAAACATTCCTAAGCCTATCCAACTCTTAATTTACCAAATTCTACTAAATTTCACCAAATTCCACTCAACTTTTACCGAATTCTACTAGATTTTGCTAAATTTTACTAGATTTTTACCAAGTTTTACTAAATACTACCGAATTATACTAAATTCTACCAAGTTTTACCAAATTTTATAAATTTCCGAAATCACAAAAGAAAAGTATCATCGACACGTTACTCACTCTTGGCTTTAGTGCAGCTTTTATTAGATTTTACTAAATTCTACTAATTTTTACCAAATTTTACTGGATTTACTAGATTTTTTACCAAATTGTACCATTTTATTTACCAAATTTAACCAAATTTTATTCTATTTTACCAAATTTTAGAAATTCCAGAAATTTTACAAATTTTATATTGGTGCCCCAGCCCTCACCCTCAGATGAACCCGTGACACCAAGAGTGAATCTCGGATCGATGATAGGTTCACTCTACTTTTGTGATTTCGGTGGGGGGGGGGGGCACACAGTGATTGTTGGAATATTTTGGGCTTGACGTTGACGCAACTGATATATTGGTTTCCAAAGCAATTCGTTTCGCGCCATAGCCTGCTGGCGTTTCCACTAAATCGGCAGCCCACCTCCATTTCTTCCCGCCCCCTTCCCCTCCCTCCCCTCTTGTTTCCTGTGAAAATGACAAGCCCTTAATTGGGACATTAACAGCAATTCCGTGTAATGAAATTTTCCCTTAACGCTTGCCTGCATTGCCTCTGACGGAACGCCCGTGACGTACATGTTGTTAGCGCAGAGCGTGAAAACCAATGTTATGTAAAATTTTGAAAGTTTAATTAATTTCGACGCCTTAATCGTACAGTTAACACATCAGC
Organism: Lithobius niger; assembly: GCA_023313725.1. NCBI lineage: Eukaryota > Metazoa > Arthropoda > Chilopoda > Lithobiomorpha > Lithobiidae > Lithobius > Lithobius niger. The sequence goes on along the minus strand of JAHWFP010187226.1, from coordinate 36,143 downwards.
AGAGAACCAAAGAGAAGAAAGTTAAGGCGTTCTTTGGAGGAAAAATTTTGTAATGTAGTCCTAAATCTTTTATTTTGTAGCCGTTGTTGATGGACATGAGTTGTTTTAAACATTACTTCGTGATTGAAGTTTTAATTAGAAAGGCTAGGAAGTAGTTTGTATGATCGGTGGTTGGGTTGATATTGGTTGGTCTTGTTTTGGTTGGTCTCGCCTTCCGCGTCGTCTTGCCACGATCAAGTACGTTATTGTTGCAACTGTTGTGCCTCAGACAGACATGCCACAACAAAAACACTCTACTGTGGTTGGGCCTATGTTAAAAATAAAACCTCCGAATGGCGTAGCTAGGTTGCACGTGAAGTAAACACTACAGCAACACATTTGTATACTGATATGAAATCTGTCTCAATTTTTTCGTTGATGTAGTTATACCTTTCCCCAAACAATCAAATGAGTTCGATTGCAACAATTGTATGGTTTAATTTCTGCACACACTGGCTAACAAACGCCGATTTTTTGTTCGCTCCGTTCACTCATTCAGCGCATCCCCCTTCAGTGTCTCCTCCCATGGTTAGAGTAAATATACCAATGGAGCTTGTGAAAGGTTAATGAAACGTAAACATTTTTTATTCATGTTTTTAAAAGTTTTTCTTTTTTTTAATCGATTAAAAATACATGATCACGCTTTTTTGGAAAACTTTGGGTTTGGGTTAAATATGTTTTCCTTTGAAAACATGCTAGTAATGAAAATTGTTATTTTATTCGAGTATTTAACTCCTTTGGTGAAAGTTAAGCACGAATCGGGAATAAATAAACAAATAAGTAAATAGATATTTTTTGGTATAAAGTCAGCACTATTGAGATTCACAGGATGCTACAGAAAATTATTGGGGAAAATTAGGATGATTTTTTAATTTTTTTTTTTAATTTTGATATTTAGTATGTAACTTAGCAAATATAAACACTTCGTCGACCCATTATTAGCGTAGTACATTCAATGTCAAAAAAATATTTTATCCAAAGCACGAGCTTTATAAAACCAAACACGTTTATCGATTAGACCGTCCCCTTCCACTCCAGACGTACGCACAGACGGGGGCCTTTTAAAAGTCCTGGTCGCTGACGCTGTTCGAGCTCGTATCCCCACGGCTCATAGGCCAAAGCCACTAACGATTCGTCTGTACTTTGTTATAATGGGTCGACGGTGTTTGTTTTTGGTTAGTTGGCAAAGAACACAGTTTCTCATAATAAAAATAAAACGGAAAAATAAAAATTATCCTAATTTGATCCAATAATTTTCTGCAGCCTCCTTTGAATCGCGAAGGTGCTGAATTTATAACAACAAATCTATTTCTTAATTTGTTGATTGATTTCCGATTCATGTTTAGCTTTCACCAACGAAGATAAATACTCGAGTATGAGCAATAGTCATCAATAGTCAGTGTTTAATATTCACCAATTTAATCGTTGCTTTTGTTTCATTGGAGCGAAGCGATACCGACGCCCAAAACGGAGGCTTTGTTTATGAATACACTCGACTGCAATCTTTGTAGTAACGACTGCATCAGTTGAAGCTAGATTTACCACATTGACCGCGGTGCACCCAGAGAAGCTTTGTAAAAAAAAAAGTTAAATCGCACTTGTTGAGGTACAACGACGTGTTACGGAAGCAAATGGACAAAGAAACAAGACGCGATGAGCAACCGAAAAGATGAGCCACTTCATTGTCTCCAATGCACTCGCAAACAACGGACTGTGCCCGATGTGTCGTTTGTTTGTTTGCTATCTTGTTTGTCTGTGTTGTGACGTCAAGGAAGTCATTTTCAGAAGTCCGATCCGAAATCATGTCGATAACATTTTGGAGGGTCAGGTGTTGTAGCGGTGTATTAGAAGTAGAAATAGAAGCGCACGGGGCGTCCACCCAAAAGTTAACGGTTAACAGCCAGAAAGTGTAACTTGAAAGAATTAAGCCAAGAAGCACGGGCAACAAAGAGTGGAGAGCTGTAGTTTTGCCGCGCTCTCAGCCGAAGCCGTGGCACCAGAAGGTTGAGAGATAATTTTGCTAGGTAATTCCAGTCAGAAATTCCTAGGATCTTTTACACGCCACAGTCGACATGAGCACGAAGCATCACAGGGTCCTTCTCTTCCCGAAAATCCCATGGTTGGCTGAAGTCAGAAATTGGACCAGAGATCTCTGGCACATGAGATGGTCGCGCTAACCATTAGGCCAGTGTGGGAGAGTGTGGAAGAGGAACTTTTTTTTCAGTAAAAAACCGAAATCGGAGTTTGGTTCGGGAAACGGTGCCAGAAATTCAGAAAGGATGACCATGAGTAGTATTGAAATTCGGAGAGAAAAAAAGAGCCGCGTGCACGCCAAGGAGATTTTGAGTAAGTCGATAAGTAAGTATCAGTACTGTATCAGTAATATGGAATTGGTTTCTGCCGATATTGACATCGTCAGCTTTACTTAACAAAACCGTATATTGTAAAATTGATAACATCATAAGTCCTACCAAGTAAGTCATCATAAGTTATACAGCTTCCATGAAACTGAGCTGGTTTAGAAATACGAGATTTCAAAACATCTGGTTGCATGCTACAGATAATAAAGAGCAAAAAGAGTAAGTAAATATTTTTTTTCCCGTTTTTTTTTTTTTAATGTAAAGCCCGATAATATTTGTTGCGTAGGAGAAGGATTGGTAACCTTTTAATTTTTTTTTTTCAGTTTAAGTTTTCATGAAAAAACAAGTTTCTACACTTCGTAAGCTGTTGTCAGTTACCTATGCCGTTAGTGGTAACAGAATAGCTTTTTTTTTTAGAAGATTTACTGATAATGTCGCCGTATTACGATATATCGCAATAGACATATTCCCGATATGACGTAGTCGACATTTTCAATATCGTTCATCCTTACTTGAAACAAAAAATAAAAATATATAGTATGCACAGTATACTAAAACTGTAGTATACTAAAACTGTTTTATGCACAGGGCTAAAACTGTATAGTATGCACAGTAAAACACCAGTGAAAAACGGACAACACCAGGATCACATTGTAACGAATTATTTTAACTTTAACTTGATTTCGATTGTCAACTCGCCTATAAGACAAAAACTTAAGACATGTAACTGGCAAAAATATATTTCAGGTTTCGGTAAATAACATCAGCTAAAAACAAAATAACATTTTGAATACTTTACACAAATATATACAATTAAATGATTCAATTTGTATAGATAACCTCTTTGAATACCATAAATGTATACAATTCACTGTAAACACAGATACTTAAATACCAATCTACCCCAAAACAAAACTTGTTAAGGATTCCCGCCAAGCTTTTCGGCCGTGTGAAGTCGTGATATCAAACGCTCTTTCGCCAAGCTAATTCCCCCGATTAAGAGTTCGAAGGTTAAATGAAATATATGAAAATTGCTTTCTGCGCAATTTTCAATTATTTCATTTAACGTTTGAAGTATTAGTCGGTGGGATTGGCTTGACGAAAGAGCTCGGCGTTTGATATCACGACTTCACACGGCCGAAAAGCTTGGCGGGAATCCTTAACAAGTTTTGTTTTGGGGTAGATATCAGTAATTTTTGGTCCAAATTCATGAAATCCATTTTGAAATACCAATCTAGTTTTCTGGTCCATTTATTTTTTTATTTTTTTTGGTTTTGTCAGATTTTGAGGAGACCAGTCACTTCTTTTCATTTGATTAGCATTTTTATTAGTATTGCAGTATCTCCTTGCAAACGTATGCATTTCTTTAATTGTCAGTTTGGCAATGTTGCATAAAAACAATGTTTAAAACAATGTAAAACAATCAATTTGGACCTTTGAAGCTCCCTAACCCCTGAACCACTTGAACAATTAGAAAGGTCCATATGAAAACGGCACATCTCCAGAGCAATACCTGTAAAATGAGCTTAGAACCAGCTTTATTTACCGCATGGAAGAATTTATTTTCGTGATACAAAAAAAAAGCGTTAGTAGTAGTAAGAATTAGGCAAATATCAACGTTATTCACGTCGGTTTTTCAACAAGAAAACGTTAAGCTATGGGTCTAACAGTGACTTTTATGTTGTCAGGCGACCAAAGTCTCCCGATCAAACAAGTTTCAGCCTTTTCTGTCGCATTGTTATTTATCCTCACATGCCTGAAAGCAGCCAAACTCCCTTTGCTGTAAAGACACAACGTGTCTAGTGGTCGCCATGCTCATATATACATTTTATCTGGATGTTATCGTTTTATCTTGGCGGGCGACACACTAGCGTGTGTCTTGATTACGTCTACTATACACATTCATTGTATACATAATTTAATTTACCACCACTTGCTTCCTTTCCCTATCTTTCCAATTTAGTTTTCCAATTACAATTTTCCAACTTGTTTTCCAAATTTCCCAGTTTTCCCCAATTTTGTTTTCTGACTTTTTCAGTTTCGTTATCCCTCTTCCTGGGTTTTTCTCCTTTTGCTTAACTTGATTACACAGTTATAGAAAGTAGTAAACCAGATCTGACTTTGTAGCTTCAATGTGGGCATCAAAACTAGTTTTAAAAAGTTTACTGAAGGTGCCGAAACTACTGATTCGGGAGTCTATTCCAAAGGGATTTTTAAATCATCAATTATAGGGCTGACTTGCGTAAAAGTCTGGACGTGCTCATCTTCAAACAGAAAATACTATTCAAATAGAAAAGAAAAATCCTGGTAAGTAACTGGTGCTAGACTGGTGTGGGCTAAAAGTCCTGACAAGGTGTCGTTCTCTCTGTGCATTGAAAATTCCGTCACAAACATAAACTCGGCAATAAAACCAATGACATTTCGAGCGTTCACAAAACTCTTCTGAGGTCAAATATACAATGCTAAAGTTTCACAATTTATATATCCCTAAAATAAAACAGGGACAATCCATTAAAGAAGGGGATTAAACTAAACCATGAAAAGGGGGCAAAGCCAAGTTACAAGTTAGTCATTTTTGTTTATGGGTGTATCAGTTGCGCAATGCTTGAATAGTCATCGGTTTTATTGCTGTTTTTAATAGCCGACGTTTTTGACAAGTATTGATAAAACACTGAATTTTAATACGCGCTGTGGCCGACTCAAGCTTTCCTCTTCATATTTATTTGGTATATTGTGAAAAAAGTTTCAAATCGGATCCATCAAAACTGGTGTCTATCAACCCCTAGTTGGTTTTTCCCACTATTTTTATCCTCAATCGTTATTCTCTTGGTTAATCTTCATTTCTTGTCCCTCCCCAGCCGACAATAAAAAATGATTATTTTTATTATATTTACGAAATAAAAAAAAAATAATAATTTGACGTCTTTGAGTTCCTTGCTTGTGAACGTATTTAATTCGTCATTGCATTCTCAGCGGTGTGCAGCCGCCTGAAAAGTCATACGTACATTTACGTATTTAAATTCCCAAACCGTCTTAGAAAGCGAAAACGGATATCAGACGGACGACGAAATGACTTTGGGTCCCTGGTGGTGGTGGTAAGAAGGAGAACGAAAAATCGGTGGTCGAAAATTCCGAACCGGAAATGGACCAAAGGAGTAGAAGCAGCGTGACCGTTTCGGACGCATGCTCCCCAACGAGCCGTAAAAAAAAAATAAAAAAAATAAACAAATAAAATAAAATAAAACTGCGAAAAAACGGAAAAAGAGGTAAGGAAAAATATTCAAAGGAACGAAGACGAAATAACGAGAGAAAGAGAGACAGAAAAAGCCAATTTCCTAAAAGACAGGAAATGGGATGTCTCCAGGAATAGATTAGCATGACAAAGGCGAACAAAGGAGTGACAGGAATAATGGATGAATGACACAATCGGGAA
>JAHWFP010187226.1:173-14813 GCA_023313725.1 Lithobius niger | reverse complement strand
GGGGCCCCCTCATTCTTCATACACTAATAATCATTGTCGGCTGCCAAGTTAAGGCGACCATGATAATGGGAGCTGACGAAGCACTCACTCGGGGATCGACTTAAGAGGTCTTAAAAGGGAAAAGAGGATCGTCCAAATGGCCCTCGTCGCACCAAACACTAATTAACGGCAAGGACTGGCCTTTGTCGCACGCTCTAATCCTTCCGTTTCGAACTGGCATTTATTTTGACTGAAACAAAAGAACAACTAATGGGTTTCCCATTTTGCGAAGTCTGGCGCAAATTCCTTGTCGGAATCCTGTTAGGGAGGGAGTGCGTGCAGCAATAAGAACGGAATGCGAAGGAACCAACTCATTGAATTTTTCTGAAGAATAATGTTTAGAATCCAGGTATGCAACTGAGTTAAGATAATAATTACTCGGCCGAGGGACTCGGCCGAGGGAGGTACTACAATACATCAAGGTCGAGTGGAACGAGAGTATACAGGAAGGTTGGTCCTTCCTCCGCTCATTAAGTCGTTTTCCCCGCCAATACTTCGTGTTACGTCACTGGCTCCGGTCTGGTTTGGCTTGTGCGCATTGTGACGTCAGTGGCACCAGCAAAATCAACAGCCAATAGAAAAGCAATATGCAAAAAACTCTGAAGAGACCCCCCTGCAATACATTTATTTATTTTCTATACTGCACAGCAATTCATGAATTTGAAAACAAAAAAGCCGAAACAAAAAAAAAAAAAACCTGAAGGTATAGTGAACGAATCCAACACCCATCTTTACGAGCGAGTTTGGTTAGCGAGTCTGGTCTTACCTCCCACTACCAGGCTAGTTCGCGCACGAGTTGGTAATCAACCCCTACTAGCGTTGCCTTGGCGAAATGAGATTCTTGCGATATTGATCGACTCGGCCTGTAGCCGGAAATTGAGAACCGCAGCTTCTTTCCCGTTCAGTTCTGATTACACTGGGATAAGAAGGAAAGGTTTCAACCTCTTGTAACCCTTTCACGTGTGTACCAGTACCCCTCCTACAGAATTGTAAGCATTTATAATGCCCTGATTAAATAGTCAGCATCTCGGACTGTAGAAACAAGCGCCCACAACGATTACCTAGTCGCATCCGGTCTTCTGTACAGTTCCACCACTACCTATGGTGATGCGCACACCTCTATCATGCATTGCAACACCTATCTCTATTATAGTATAATCTAAAAGCAGTAACCATCAGAATTGCTAGCTAAAAATTTGTTAGCTTTTAAGCTTATTTTATACATTTCATGCACAGTTGTCAGCTTTTAGGCCTAATTTTTACCTGCAGCTTTAGTTTCGTAAGTAGCAGCTAACGGAGATATGGATTGTATAGTAAGCCAATTCATTTTTGTAACACGGTGCGCCTGGGAACACAGTTACAGTGTTACAGCGTAACGTGCAGCGTAGCCTATATATAGATCAGTGGTAGTAGGGAAGTGACGGGAGAGACACTGTTGATGAAGCGAGAAACGACTCATAGCGACTTGACGTTGCCGTGGTAACGTGATTTTAGGCTTAATTTTTATTTTTTAGGCGTCATTTTTTTTAACTGCTCTTTTCATTTCGTAAGTAGTAGATAGGCCTAATGGAGAATTTGGTTCGACGATAAGCCTATTCAGTCACGCAACAATGCGACGAGACTATTTTAAACGAAGCTAAAATCCATTTGTTTTTATTGCGTGTTATCTTAGGATTTCAATTCGACGATCAAAAAACGTCGAAGAATTCTATTAGCTATAAGGAAGTAACGATGTTTTAATTTACCATATTATTTAACTAACTTCTCACACTGAATCTAACGTTGTAAACAATGGTCGTCAATAGCTGGTACCGTTGCGAAGTTGAAAAAAGCGACGGACGAACGGACGGACAAAGTCGTTGCAATAGTCTTCTCAGCCGGTACATCCAAACCCGTAAAAACCTAGGTCTTGTCCGTAAACCTGATGTGTTCTGAGTTTTGTCACTGTAGGTTTTAAAACCATAAATGGTTTATCACAACGTAGGTGTTTTGGGATCTTGGTGTATTTTTGATATTGGTAAAGGTGAAGGTCAATTATCTTGGAATTGTGGCGTCACGGCTGCACGGGAGCACTTGAACACAAGCCAGCCACTAGAAACACCTCCTAAAGGCTCGTTTACGCAACGACAGTTTTCTCGCTCACTAGCTTTTACCTGCACCAAAACTAAATCTGATGGCTGCTTCTCGCCTTTACCGAAGTATGCGGCTTTCGAGTTGTCTATGCGTATTAGTAACCATGGCAACGACGCAGACGCAAATCTTCTCCTTATGCCTCGTGACAGGGCGGACGATGCTTGCAACATTGAGCGTCGATTTATGACAACATGAAAACAATTTTTACTGCAGTCCAAGACGACGGACCTTTTTTTGTACGCCGGCATTTGATGGCTTGTCTCCCATTCGGTAACCACAAAATGGACGCCATGTTGGATTTTGAATTCTCGCTGCGAGAAGCTATTTATTCTACCGTCGTTAGATCATTGCTGGAAGCTATACTTTGAGGGAGAACAGCAAATTTTGGAAATAGCGTGAAATGACAACAATCTTGTAGCAATGTTTAAAATTACTATACCACTTTGTTAATTATAATACATACAATTTGTTATCTATTGCCGAATTCATTTAGTAGCAACGGGAAACTAATCATAAATAAATAACGGTTGACTAGCAACAGGGCCGTAGGAAGGGAAGGGGGAAGGGTAGGGTAGGGTAAGGCGAGCCGAGCAAGGCGGCCGCCTAGAGCGCCGCTTTCCTGGGGGCGCCTCACCGAACTCCTGCCAACCGTGCAACCATGTTAGTGGATGGTGCACAAATGTATTTCTTAACGGTTTTTTTCTTTAATGATCCGATAACCGAAAACTGAAATAAAAAAAACGTTCAGACATACTTCTTGCTTCTTAAGTGGAGGCTTGCACCCGAAAAAATCGAACCTTGAAAAATAAAAATCTTTTGATTACGGTTGAAATACTTATTTTGAATATTTATTTTCAGTTTGTTATAGCGAAATGAATATTTACTCTCAACCCTTTATCTCCTTAATTGACATTTTTTGATCAATTGTGAAGCCAAAATATCATAATGAAATCACGTTTGTTCGATAAAAAAACACGCTAGTTTTTTTTTTTTTTATTTGCTAATGTTCGTTGTCTCCAACCATTGAATTCAATAGTACAGTTCTCTTTAGTATTTCGTTAGGCAAGCCTCAATGGAACATTCATTAACGTTTTCTTTTATTTTATTGAAATAGGCAGGCTGGCGGGCGGAAAGGACGGGGGGGGGGGGGGGAGAGGCGCCACTAAGTTTGTTCGCCTTGGACGCCAAGGGGGCTAGCTACGGCCCTGACTAGCAAATAGCATTCGGTGAGCGAGATTGACTAGTTGCGTAAACGCACTCTAAGGGTACGTTTATGCAACCACTCGCTTTTGCATTCTCGCAGCTAGAAGCTAGAAACTAAAAGCTAGAAGCTAAAACCGCCGCCATGTTGGAATTTGAAGTGATTTCTAGCTTCTAGCTGCGAGAATGCAAGAGCGAGTGGCTGCGTAAACGAGCCCTTAAGGCACGTTTACGCAACCACTCGCTTTTGCATTCTCGCAGCTAGAAACTAAAAGCTAGAAGCTAAAACCGCTGCCATGTTGGAATTTGAGATGATTTCTAGCTTCTAGCTGCGAGAATGCAAGAGCGAGTGGTTGCGTAAACGAGCCCTAAAGGTGCTTTCCCGCACTACACGGAAGCATTGGATGTCATGAATGGACATGTCTTCCGCAGATGTACTGGTCTTCCTATAAACGAACGAAACCGGAGGGCAACTGGACAGAAAAAGTCCGTGCTACGGTGGGACCTCTGGAAAGGGAGCTAAACCGAGAATCAAAACAAGACGTAACCAAAAGCTCACTTGAGCTGCCGTAGAAATTATGCCTTCTAAAGCGGCAGACCGGTCGATCGATCCAGTCTGGCACGTGATTCCTGCAAAGGAAGCGCGAGTAGCGTGAAGCAAATATCATGTTTTCGGTCGGTCATGTTACTTTACCATTAACCGGCACCGCGCCTCACCTGGGATCCGGTCCGCGATTTGAAACGTAAGTTGTTTTCAGGATGGCACCGGGTTTGAAACTCGGTTGTGTGCTGAGGATAAAACGTGAGGTCAAGCTTGCTGCTGTCTGCGCGTGACATGTGGGTCTTCGTTTATGGCTAGCACGGACACCGTTGGACCAGCTTGATCCATGTTTTATGGCCTAAAATTCAATGGTGGGATTGAGGATTTAAAACTACGACCTGACACGTTCCATTTGCTGAGGACTAGTCACGTGAGTCGGCAGGTCTCGGGTTTATTAAACCTAGGGTCGTGTCCTTGGTATTGTTGAGAAACCCATAGGCGGCCTGTATCGTCGTGAGGACGTCTATGACGTGTTATTGGGGGGCCGAAATGTTTTAGTTGGATTCGGGACGTGACGCCTTCGAAGCAGAAACTGGAGAATTTGGACTTCGCATCAGGGGTGGACCTAGATCAAAGAGGCATGTCAGAGATAAATTGATTTCTGCGGCAACTGGAGGAACTTCTTGTACTTAAACGATGGTAGTAATTTTATAGGCCATACAACATCGTATCAGAGAAGCAACAACAATCATCTCCTGTGCTTCTGGCTACAGTATTTTTATCCGGATTAATTGTACGAGATAGTGGTTACGAACTGTGTATTTTTTCTGCGTATTTTGGTGAAATGCGAGTTCGTAGTTCTGAACGGAGTGTGGTGGGAGTGTACGTGAACTGAATACAGGGTGAATAAAAGTTTGGTACCTCCAAGTAAAACGCAGATCAGTAAAGATACGTTGAATATGATTGAACATTTGTATAGTAGGTCAGGCATGGTGCATCCAACGATGATGTTAGAAATAACTTTGGTGTCCTTGTTCAGATCATTCTGTTTCTCTTTCTTTTTTTTTTTTTTATCTGAGAAGACGGCTTAGTATGACGATTTAGGGACTCATTAAACAATCCCCCCCCCCCCAAAAAAAAAAACGGAACTACAATCGGTTAATAAATGAAAATGTTTTGAGGGCAAACGAAACTTGCAATAAGTAAGAAAAACGTGTAAAATATGTGAGGCAGTGAAGCAAACTGGACAATTTTTTATCACTAAATTTGTATTCACCGCATGACGCATTTTGCTTATTTATTGAAGATTCTTCCATCCATAACATATGAATTTATTAAACGATTTATGTGCTTTTTTTGGGGGGGGGGATTGGCATTGTTTAATGATTGCCTAAATCCAGTAAATAAAGAAGAAATCACAAGGTAAAGGGTAAACGAAGCAAGCAGTCTGCATTAAAGACTGGCCTTGTGAGGATACAAGATACACTAATCAGAGAAAGAAAGAAAAGACAACTGCCCCGACTGGGACTCGAACCCAGCAAACCCAGGACACCCCAAGTACTGGATTCGAGTCCCAGTCGGGGCAGTTGTCTTTTCTTTCTTTCCCAGAATAGTGTATTGTGTATCCTCATAAGACCAGTCTTTAATGCAGACTGCTTGCTTCGTTTGCCTAAATCCTTCTTATTTATACTGGGAGTTAGAAACGGAAGCATCGTGGACAAGGGCACCAAAGTCAAGATAATCGTACAAATGATCAGTCCAGGATTGTTGTGATTTTCCCCCGACCAACAAAAACCAGTGGTTTTTTTGTTTTTTTTTTTGACATCGGGTGTTAAACTTGGTAGGTATTTTTTTTCCAGTTTTTTCTTTGAGGGTTAGTAATTTTTAAAAAGTGTTGTAGAGATCAATTTTTCAGCAGTTGATCTTTGACTAAGCCAAATACTTCGCCCAGAGAGGAATACCACTTAGAATTAGAGGTGGAATGAACGAATTAAGGAATGTTTAATAATCAGTTTTTCTACTAAACTACCAGGTCCCTATACCTAATCCCCAAAAGGGGTCAACTCAACTTGCTACTCGTAAGCAGAGTTGAAACAGAGCTGAGTGCATAAACCATTAAAAAAAGTAAATAAACAACAACGTCTGGTAAGGCCCGAAAAAAACCGAAGAAAAAAACCTCGGAAGAAAAACACATCCAAGAGTGCTTAAAAAATAGGGTTTTCTCAACCCTGGTTCAATCGTACTCAAATCCATCTTTAATGTCTTGCATTTTAAGTGCTGGGAACCCAACCAGACTTTTTATTTACCTACCTTTCTGCGCATATACGTTTTATGTCATCATAATTTCGGTATTGTTTTGTAGATAGTTATAAAAAACTTACACCGTCATGTAAACGACAGATTTACATTAGAAGCGACACCTTATTGCCTCAGCACGTTACACAAGCAACGAAACTTGATCTGTACAGGTCGTATCTTTTTTAACGGCTCCCGCCATAAGCGGTTGTAAGGGCCTCATAACGTGTGATTTTTGTGTTTCATTCCCAGCCGTCTAACCGGATATTTTCCGTGGCTCCACTCCCTTATTGCGGTTTTCCTATTTTTTTCTTTGATGTTTCTTTTTCTTACGACTCTGCCTTGGGTTATTTGCAGAACCTGCCAAGATCGTGGAGTGGCCTTCGGGGTACAACATCAGCTATGGCGTCGAGTTGAACGTCCAGTGCCTAGCAACAGGGGACCCTCCACCCCACATAACCTGGCTGAGAAACAATAAAAAGGTAGGAGAAAAACTTTGTTTATTGTGTAACGGTTGTATACAAAAAAGAAACAATTGTTCAAGTGCAAACATCTGCTAATATTACTCTGCAGTTGCAGCATTGAGTGAAATGTATATTCCGCAAACTTTTTCCCCAAAGATGGCGGCTTTCAATCTTCACCACGACTCTGGATTGCGTGGTCCGTCTAGTCTTAACTGCTAATAATGTAATGAGCAATCGGGACGGGAGGAGCATATTCCTATAGAAAGCAACACTCGGCAAGCGTCGTATCACGAAGGCATGAGTTTGGAGGGCAAATGGGAAGAAACGCGTGTAGTTCTTACGGTGGCTCATTGGGACAAACAGCAATTTTTTTTCTACATACGCAAAAGTTTCATGAAATACTGGAAAAGACACACTACAACCTAGCACGATATATGGTAAACTGTGCCCGTGCCAGTAGCCTGCTTCTTCCAGTTTCATACAAGTTTTGTACGTGTAGAAAAAAGTTGTTGTGTGTCCCAATAAGCCACCGTACGTTGCAATCACGCAGCTTAAAAATGGCTGGCAAGCAACACTACGGAGAGCGAATTTCGTGAAGGTATATTGTGTTGGCTAACATTTGCAATACGCGGGTTTTAAAAATACCACGAATTGCTTTGGCAGTTTGCGACAGAGCAATGTTCATTTGCCGGCATCTTTGAGCGCCAACATGGGCCGGCTTAAGCTACGATTACCAGCGCCATGTTGTCTGTGATTCTGCGGTCCTAGTCGAGCGGTGAGTCTATCCGCGCTAGTAACCCTTCTGTGACGTAAGAGTTACCACCCCCTGGTTACACATAAAGCGACTGCTTCCATGGGAACGACGTCACACGTCACGAAAGTAAGTGTTTTGAGAATGTATGCTCACCATCACGCTTGCGTTGTTAAGGGTGTTGCTAAGTAGTTTTAAGTTAAATGCCAGGCTATACGTACATACATTACATTCTTTTAGTTTAATGCGGACATTACGTGTGACGACAATGTCCACCATTTGTTAATTATGTTTACACGAATGTTCCTAGCGAAGAAAGGTCCGCCATCTTTGTTGGTAGATCCAGCTAAAAAAAAAACCGCCTCGAAGGTCCGATGAGGCCAATGATGCAGCAGTGACGTCACGCTGAGTAATTGGACAATATTCATAAAGGAGCGATTAACACTTTGATGAGCTGTTCGACGAGTTTATGAACTGTAAATGTCGATTTATTACTGTGACAAAATAGTCGATACTGAAATCTACATTTATAGTTAGCATTTTTTTTAAACTTACAGAATAGCTCAGCGCTCATCACAGTTGTTAATCGTTCCTTTATGAACAACTTTGATGAGTTATGGCGATAGCACTGAGCTGTTCGGCGAGTTTATGAAAGTACTAACTGTAAATGTCGATTTCATTAAGAAAATAGTTTCGTATAAGGTTTGCAAAATACGTTTCGATGGGTATTTTAGTTACAATTGGTTAGCTACGTTTTCATATTAAATGCGGTAAATTTTGTCCGGTTGGCGCGTTTCGCTTGTCTTTAATTTCTTCTCAACACACTTGTAAGAGCGCTTGGAATCAGCGACGCTACTGTTATCAGTGCGGGAATCGTTGGAAGTACTTCCCGAGCGGCGGGAAACCAAAAATTCCGTATGTTTATGGTGGAGCCCAAACGCTTATATTGTCACGCCAAAACTACAGAATGGAATAAGAAACAAGAATATGAAGTTAAGTTCGTTGAGGTATATGTAATAATAGTAGGTTAGGATGCACACGGCAAACGCACCATATACAGAGTAAAGTATGGTGATGCTAGAGAGATCTATTTCGAGCCTTCCCATTGGCAGCTGATTTTGGTCTCCGCTGACGTCACAATAAAGCTCAACAGCTTACGTACACGCGCACAAGTCAAAGCGTTAATGCTCCAGTGTGCGTGCCTCCTGTGACGTCACGTAATGAGGTTGGGAGTGACCAACCTTATTATATACTATCGTTCCACCAATCTTGGGTGATATAAGAAAGCTGGCGTACTACATCCCGGCCTAAATTTTTAGTGACGTTATTGTCATTGCTCTATTAATGTTGAATGCAACGAATTTTGAAGTTACTTTTGTATTTAAGGGGGTATTTTGCCCTTTCAATATTTGCCCTTTAAGAGAAATTTTCCCTGACAAGTGCCATCAATGAAGAAACTTTGTTATTTGGAAAGAAAACTTCCCATTCCCGTGGCTATTGTGCTTGCTTGGTCGTTCTTGTCACTTAAAGCTAGTGCTTTTTACCATGATTCAGGTGCTGGCACTTGAGCACATTAGCTTCGAGCACTCCAGTTTTTAAGTGTAGCTTAAGAAAAGGACGTTATTTATCGTTGGTACTATGGAGGACGGCAAAATTGGACTGGACGGGAGGGGGAAGTGATGGGGACACGAAAAAGGGGTCACGTTAGAAAATTACTTGAAGGTGGAGGTGTGTCGCGGTGTTAAGATGCTTAAAGATTTAAAAAGCATCCAGACGTGCTGCATTATGGTGCTCGGTGTGCATGTAGCGCTAAACATGTTATTTTAGTATGACGGCTGGGTTCTGAACTGTAAACGAGGAAATATTTCGAAATTTTTGCTGAACTCACTGTTTTCTTTTTCTTACCCGGAAAAGGTCTCTTGCTTAAACTATATTAATAAACAAAAACAACGTTAAATGTTTAGAGTAAGGGTCTAAAAGTCAAAACCTAGAAGGAACACGGACAAGGTTTGACAGTAAGGGTCTACGTGTACAATTCTGTAAGAGGCTGGTAAGCATTAGACCCTTACTACCCGGTGATTAGATTAGTTCTAGTCTATTCGGACAGATCGTGTGTATGAACGGTTGTAGCAGGTTTTCTTTGTTCTTAAAATATTGTTATGGAACTTTAAGAACATAATTTTCTTGTGAAGTTTGGCATTTTGTGTCTTTTGTTGCTTTAGAATTTTTTTTTTTTTTTCGTAGGTAGAGGATAACCAGTAATGCTCTCTGCTGCGAATACCCTGCCATGTTACTAAAATCGAAAAATAATTTTCAACATAAAGCAAAGCAGCAAACGTATACCATACTACCACTGGATCATCACATGGGTCATTGTAGGAGGATTTCCAGTTTTTCGTAAAAATGTATTTATTTCTGACCACCGGGTAGTAAGGGTCTAATGCTAACCAGCCTCTTACACAATTTTACACGTAGACCCTTACTGTCGAACCTTGTCCGTGTTTTAATGCAAAAAGTTATAAGGGCGTGACGTTATCACCTCAACTGCACAGTTTTTCAAGTAAAATTATAGCCATCAGTAGGCGGTCACTAAACGGCGAAATAAAAAAAAAGGTTTGGGCAGTTTTTCCACCTTTTCACCTATGGGGCACAGTCATTCTCATAAACTTACTTCGGATAAGCGCGAAAGGGTTAAAAAAAAATAAACCACGAAATGGACCAACAGAAGTAAGGGTTGCACATACTGCTCCGTCGTGAAAGTGGTTCTTCATTCCCTCTCAACACTTTTGTCCATTGTTAAGTTCTCCATTATATGAGAACTAGAGGAAGCCCGTGCTATGCACGGGGCCGGTCATGAATTAAGTTTACAGACCCATCCCCCTTCCCCTCCCGGCCCCACTCCCACTCCCAACCCCCTCACTCCCAACCCCCTCACTCCCACTCCCATTTTCGCACACACTGGCTAAGAAACGCTTTCACGAATTAAAATTTCTTCAATCCAATTTTTGCGCACACTGGCTGACAAACGGTGATTTTTGTTGGCCTCAGTCACTGAATCTGCGCATGCAGTGGCTGAAATCACAGGATGCACCGTTTACATAATGTCAGCGCTGAACCATCATCTTTGCATGAAACAATTGTTCTGTGGGAAGTCAATAAATAAGCTTTCGTAGAACAAAAGTTGAAACCTTTAGCACGGCTGCTTTGGCATTTTCATTTTTCCTATTTCTGGGAGAGGAAAGAAGTAAATCGCCGGCCTATGGCGGCGTAACAATGGCTCATTATTGTTTTGTTTTCACTCACAGAGCTTTGATTGTAAACGAATACTTTGCAAGATAGCAATGATCAGCCTCGTGCTCAGCAGTTATTGTTGTTGTCCACTTTGAAACAATTCAGCTCAGCTCTGAAAGCCTTCATCTGCGAATTAAACAAGCCATTGCATCGTTTCCAGCTGCCAATTTCGAGGCCTCGAAATTAACAACGTAGCTTAGTTTGATTTAAAACTTTACACATTTAGGTGAAACATGGATTCTTTCATTTTATCCATCAATAATCAACGGTTTGGACGATAGTTTTCAATCCTTAGCACGTGCACCAGGAATTGTTAGGCACCGTAGCAAAGACATTACACGTGCACGAAAACAATGAGAAGCGATTAAAGTGATTGTTGTCCTTCCGGTTTTCCTGTTAGTCTTCCTTTTAGCCGGCCTCCAGAATTATTATGTAGATAATAATAAAAAAAAATAAACTACGAAATGGCCAACAGAAAATTTCTGCGCTTGTTGATGCATTAATTGGACGATTTACTGTGAAGTAACCTTCACTGTATCCCATTCAACGTCTTTCGGTTTCAAACGCTTCGCATATGTAGCATATGTTGCCGTAAAAGCTGGTGTAAGGAATAGCAGGACTGCACTATACTTCTCTATGGTGAAACTGATTCTTCATTCCTTCTCAACACTTTTCTACTTTTTTTTTTTCCATCACGGGTACACGGGCAGCTGCGAGCACTGGGGCGTCAGATTCGAAAAGTCGTCCTGGCTTTGTACAGACCCGGGTTCGATCCTGGTGATGGGAGGTGTATATGTACGGGTTTTTCTCCGGTTGTTTCCTGCCCGTTGCACGATGGTTTTTTTCTGGGTGCTCCGGTTTCCTCTCTCATGCGGCAAAAAACAACTGTCATAATGGTGGTACTTCTTCCACTTAACATCTGCCGCCGGGGAATTTGGGTGGGTGGATTGCAACGTCTCTATATTATTATTATTATTAAATTTGAGCTGGTTCAGCCATACAATCATTAAGTTGCTTCGGCTGACTGAAGGCTCAAAGAAATTAATTTAAATAAAAAAAAAAATTATGTTCGCCATTATATGAACATAATTTTAAAAAAATGAACCGCAATATGTGCCAGCAGAAGGTATTCTGTGACTGTTAATGCATTAATTGGACGAATTACTGTCAAGTAACCTTCACTGCAACTCATTTAATGTTTTGAGTTTCAAACGCTTTGCTAGGCAGAGCAAACAGATTGTTCCAGTCAGTATGGCAGAGCGGTAGGACCTC
Source organism: Lithobius niger (assembly GCA_023313725.1). Classification (NCBI taxonomy): domain Eukaryota; kingdom Metazoa; phylum Arthropoda; class Chilopoda; order Lithobiomorpha; family Lithobiidae; genus Lithobius; species Lithobius niger. Next base: position 2,827 of record JAHWFP010187226.1, on the reverse strand, counting down.
GGCCTTTGGTTTCAAAGCTCGTGGGTTCAATTCCCTGCTCAGGCAGTCTGGCATACAAGTCCAAAAGGCAACGTAAGTCGGTTTGCATCTGTATATATGACTCTTGTTGAGCCGTTGGCTTTTCCGTCCTTTATCTGGTGCAAGGAGTAGGATTGCACACCAACTGCTCCATGGTGAAACTGATTCTTCGTTCCTTCTCAACACTTTCCTCCATTATTAGGTCGCATCCATCTACTTATTTGAAAAGCACATTGACGATCACACGAGTAATGATTAGTAATACATCAACCTTGCTTGTAATTTGCATAAGTGAAAACAAGGCGTCGAGCTCGGAGTTCGATGACTAATGACCCACTAACTTGCTCGCCTTTCAAGTCCATGGTTGGCAATTTCCTTGGGGGTCTTAATGGCGGTACAAGCCGTTAATGCAAAAGTTGGACTGGTCCAGCCGTCCTCATCACTTCCCCCAGGTTAATTAGGCCCGCGTCCATTTCATAATCAAAACGGGGCGCTTTCGTTCATTAGGCAACACCAGGTTTCAGCAGTAAACGGCATGATGGATGCGCGGCCGGGTCACTTGCGTGGGAGGGGGGGCGGGGGAGGAGCCTCTGTGGCTTTGGAAGAGTTAGCGAGCGCGGGGATGTGTGATGAGAAACAAATTTTGGGTCATTAGTCAGTTTTTCAGCTTCTATTAGGTGCGCTAATGTGACAGGCTAACCAAGGGCGAGTTTGCTAAAAGTCCTCTGCGGTTTGGCACTCCAGAAGATGGAAAGGCTTGTTTTAACGTGGATGGACCGTTTGTCCACTCGTCCAAAAGGCCCCGTGAAAGGCCCTACAAAAACGGTCAGGTTTTAAGCTGCCGAATCGCCAAACTGCTATAATTCTTGTAATTCTGCAAAGACTTCAGAATCAAAAAGCACCTATTGCGATTAGGTAAATAATATGAAAATTAAAAATTAAAATAATATAAAAATTAAATTGAGGGAATCACGGGAGATACGGAGATTGTTTCATATAGGTACAATACAGCTTATATACAGTTCGAGAGAATGACGTAAGATACTGAGATTGTTTCGTTTAGGGATAATACAGCTTATATTACATACAGCTCGAAGGAATCATGGGAGATACTGAGATTGTTTCGTATAGGGGCAATACAGCTGATATTATATACAGTTTGAGATACAGAGAGTGTATTGCATAGGAACAGTACAGCTGATAACATGTATAGAGCTTGAGGAATTACGTGAGATACCGAGATTGTTTCGTATAGCTTATATATACAGCTCGAAGGAATCACTGCTACTGATATTGTTTCTTGTAGGGACAATATACCTGATATTATATACAGCTCGAGGAAATCACGTAATACTGAGATTGTTTCCTATAGGGACAATATAGCTGATATATGCAACTTTGGAGAATCCCGTAAGACGCCGAGATTATTTCGTATAGGGACAATACGGCTGATATTATATTCAGGTTGAGGAATCACGTGAGATACCGAGATTATTTCATACAGGCACAGTGCAGCTCTATACAGCTTAAGGGAATCGCGGGAGATCTGAGGTTGTTTCGTGTAGGGACAATACAGCTTATTATTATACACAGCTCGAGAGAATCACGGGACATATTTCGAATAGAGACGGCTCGAGGAATCACGTAAGATAATGAGATTGTTTCTTATAGGGACAATGTAGCTTGTATACTGCTTGAGGGAGTCACGTGAGATACTGGGTGTTTCGTATAGCGACAATACAGTTTATATACAGCTCGAGGGAATCACGTGACACATTGTGAGGGAATCACGTGACACACTGCTTTGATAACATATAGCTTTGTCAGGGTCAGTTCACTCAGTACTAGGCAAATGGATGAATCGACACAAAGCTGGGTTAACAAACGAATGAACAGTATCAAATATGAGCCGGACTGCCCCATATGTTAAATTGTTCTAAAGTGCATTAAGCTACTTAAATCCAGTCGACGTTTTGACTGAAAATACATAGCGTTTGTTGTATCGTGTCAACAGACTGACAACACCCTCACAAGCAGGCATCGTAAAAATACGGCTTCGCAGCAATGACGTCACCAACTGTAGCATCTTGAGTATTGTCGCCCGTGTATACTTTATCAGCTGGAAATAGCTCTGCGTGTTGCATTGAGTGGCCCGACCCCAAAAGTCTGACTTCCCTGGTTTCCCATATCTTCCCAACATTGATGAAAAAGTTTAACACCAGTCGCCATCTTGGCTATACCATGAGGTATTCTCAAAAATCCCTGCCTTCCTTTACCACCATTCACGATTTTGTGGAAAACGAGGATTGGCGTTCGCCCAATGCATCGACCCTGACGCACGTGCAGCCCGATTAATACTGATTGGATGTGTTAAGTGAGGGCCAAACCCGCACGTGCAGAGCCCGCCCACCCTCTTTGTTTGAGGATAATCAACTTTATTTGTCCAGCTGCGCCCTCTGGCTTGTAGCGTCTTTAAAATTTAACGATGGTCTTCAAGAATTGACGATGAAGGAAGTTGTAGAAGATTGTAAAGACTTGTTTCACTTGGAATTGCCTCCATTTGGCTGATTAGCCGGTCATCTGCCGTATTGCTGATGTCGTGACACGTTTCCGGTTGTTAAAAATAATAGAAACTG
>JAHWFP010187225.1:0-12810 GCA_023313725.1 Lithobius niger | reverse complement strand
TCACACTACTTAAAGAGTACAGGAAACACAATAGCACAACAGCGAAAAGCATACATTAGAAATAGCCCTGCATACGGGAACCCCGCATATGGAATTATGTTTCACTGAAGGAACGTGACCGGGACTCAAATTTCTCCAAGGCCAGTAAGAGTCAGTCAGCCTTTATTGCGGACTTATGTTTCATGAGATGAAATTACCGGGACTTGAACCAACAAACTCGTAATCTCAACTCCTATCGACTGAGGTCTAATCTGGAGTTTGATGGTTCAAGTTCCGGTCACGTCACCTCAATGAAACTTGAGTCCATGAGAAAGGCTGATTTTATGAGACCCGGACACTTCATTTCAGTGAAACTTAAGTCCATAATAACGGTTTACCGAATCTTAGATATTTTTAGGTTTTTTTTTACTGGCTAGTCTAGTCTTAGCTAATCTTATATTTTTTTTTTTATCTCGCTACTCGTTTTAGTAGCTAAAAAATAGCAAGGTTTTTTTACTCCGAAATACGTTACAGCGACTTGTGTATGTATATTTAAATCTGACTTGTTTATTTTTCGGAATGTACCACCATCGGAAGCCCCCTTAAACTTTCGTGGTTGACTGCTGGCGTAATTAGAGTGTGCTAAACTAATATCCTCCCAAAATATACCTGCACATAGTGGTGTGTAAAGGCTCGTAGACCGATTTGCTTCTGTGTTAACCACTTTACCAAATTGCTCGCTGTAATCAAGATAATTAGGCGCAATTCGAAACAGTGGCACAGAGAAATAATGCAGGTCTGGAAACTTTCTATAGAAGTTTAATCTTGTAATGGGCATTTTCGAGGCTCTGTTATAACTCATTTAGATCCATCAGACCCATTAATGTCAACACATTACCATCGTTTTCTCGGAATGCATATACAAGTTAGTGTTCAGACATCCATCCAACAACAGCATTTTGGCATGCCGTATGCACCTGAACGCTCGGTTATCGAGTTTCATCGAAGTTTTTGATTGCTCGCGAGTGTATAGAGCTGAACTATACGCAACGGTACCTGCGTTCAGCAGTTTTTAATCAAGATGAAGTTGTCTGAGTCAATTCCAAAGGAGGAAAGCGGTAAGAAAACTTACTTATTGACGGAGAAAATTGTACAAGAAATAATTTTTCTGAATTGATTTCTTGAGGGCACATTTTTTTTTCTTTGTTATCATCTTTGGAAGAAGGCAAGTGAAGAAAACTAAACCAGGCCTAGGGGAAGGGTCGGTATTATTAACCCTTCCACTTCAGACGTACGCCCAGAGTGGACCTTATTTTAAATGCCATGTTACGTAGGTCGATGACGATATTTGGTTCTCACATCTTCTTGACTCGTTGGTTAAGCCTGTCACAACTCGAATGTACTTTGATCGCTTCACTCGGGATCATAAGGAACTCTCATAAACTTCACTTTTCGTCGCTTAGTTCAATTATTTCGTTTAATTATGTGTTGCGTACGTCTCGGAATGGAAGAGGTTAACTGAAAATTAAAATATTACTACAGTATTATACAATAGAACTTTTCTTTAGATATTCATTAATATGTTGCTGTTACATATTACAAAACGTAATTTCACGGTTTTAAATTTTAGATCGTACTTGACGAATTTTAGACGCCGTGCTTAACTTCGGGTCTATTTACTTATTTTAAAGGAACTGTCCATCCAGTGTTTTCGTCTGTCTGTCTGTTTCCTTGATAAATTTTGAGTCCCTTATCCCAGACATTTGAAACGTTACCCATCAGTTCAATGCCCTATTTGTAGGTTTTAGTTTTTTTTTTAGTTTTGAATTATTTTCTCAAAATTTTAATGTGAAATTTTGAATACTGATTGTGGCTAAGAGCCTTACGAAGTGATCGAAAATAGAATTCGATATGAAGGTTGCAGAGGGGATGGAAACGTTTGCATAGTTCGCGTTTTTGTACAAATTATTGCAAACTGCAAACTGTCTTCTTTTATTATTAGATGTTTTTAAATTCAAGATGGCTCGAAAATTAAGTTGTTTGGTTAAGCTTTGCTGGTCGGGCTCATTTTGATACGTTTTACATTCCTCTTTATTACCCATCCTCCAACCCGTGTTTTTCTTCACCCACTATCACATGAAGCACTATCGCTCTTTCCCTTTTTTATCAGACAGTTTAATTATATCGATAGTACAAATTTAAGAAAAATTAACTACATTAAATAAATAAGCACAAATTGCTGTAAATTAAATAAAGGAAAGATGAAAACAAGCCAAACAACGAAAATCATACACTACTGCTGTGACCTTCTCAGCACTTCGTAATGTTATTTCTAGTGTATGATTTTCACTGTTTGGCTTGTTTTCTTCTTTCCTTTAGCTACTTTCTTTTCTTAAATATCCAAAAAATTCTCGTATGGTCGGGGTAATTAGGATTGAATTTGCGTATCACTGTTCTTCAACCATTAATATAAAGACTAACGCCCGTGCTTTTGGGGGTCGTTTTATGTGTTAAATCTATTAGTGCGTACTTTAATTTCGATTTAATTTCCATGAGCTTATGTAGGGCTCATGATATATGACTCAATTTGATGTTTGAAAGTCAAAATCCCCGAAACCCTTTGATTAATTTAATAGATTTACGAACTGAAACCTGCAAATAAAGCAGAGAATGCAGAGCAACATTTTAAATGAATTGGGTAATGAGTTCAAAAGTTATCGTGGAGCCAGACCAGCAGACAGACACCAGCATGGGATGAGAAGCTCCTTTGTCCTGCTATCTTTTGCTCTACATCATTAAAAGACTCACATGGTTGGTGTATTGTATTGAATTTATAAAACCACATACACCAACTGGTGGGTATGGCTTTCAGCAATCTTCAACTGTAAATCAAAAACGAAGCGTCCGTGCTTTTGGGTGTAGTTTAAAGTGTCAGCTCTTTTAGTTGTGCATTAATTTACAATTTCCATGAATTAGGATTACAATTCATTTTTAGCCATTTTAGGTCATTTCGGAGATTAAATATGGATGACCAAGAATGCTGTTTTCATGGGGATTTCATGTGCCTTTGTCTGCTTCCTCATATCTTATATTACGAATATGTATTCAGAATTGACGTAGGACCACTTACATCTGACAATATTTGGGTTGAGACCACGTAGTTTGTTGTTTGTTTTTTACATGGGACTTAAAAATTTCCACTCGCTGGTCTTAAAAGCACCTTACTATACCTATTCCAAAGCTGTTAAAAAATTATAATAGAATATGATTATTAATACTGGGTTTACTTTATTAATACTCACCATACGGTGAATGGTCAAGTTTCTTTCGCGATGGAAACTATTCCATCTGGTCCAGGTCAATTCGGAGGCAAAATTCTAACAACTTTGTTAGAAAAAAATACTTATACTACGTGTGGTACACCCAAATATTTCAAAGAATTGTGCATACTTTGATTGGAATATGCCACTTTGCATTTAGGTATTAGGCCAATACAAACTTTTTCAGATGGGGAGCCACCTCAATTTCCATGTAGAACACCAATATGGTCCCCCCCCCCCCAACCCAAATAAACAAAAAAGGTTTTTTTTTTTGCTGTAACTCCTTAACCGTCAACAAATCAAAAGCATGATGTGAATAAAAAACGTTCGACACACAATTCTGGACAGGAAAAGTGATATACATTTTTACGTAAACGTAACGCTTGAATCCCAAAATCGTATTTAAAGTACATCATCCTTATTTCGAGTGAACACTCCTTTCTTTCAAATGGTTGTTCAAAGTTCAAAGTGCTATTGCGAGCACTCTAACCCGAAATGGACACGATTAGGATTTTCTGAAAGCTGGAGATCTATTCTTTTCATCAATCCTTACCAAAATTAATTAGTTAGATATAGACCGTGCTATGTCTACTTAAAGGCAAAGAGATAATGGCGTAGCTGCAACATCGTATATTGATTTTCGAATTCAAAGTGCTCTTGCGAGCCCTCTAATAGTCCGAAATTGACATGCTTAGGATATTCTGAATGGTGGGGATCTGTTCTTTCCATCAATCTTAACCGAAATTGTTCAGTTTAAGTACAAATACAATATGAGCATTACAATGGAACTTAGAAATTGAAACTAGCCGCTACACCTTTAAACGGGCGTAGAACTGTCTCTATCTTAGCTAAACAATTTCGGTTTTTGGGCTCCCCCTCTGAAAAACTTTGTATTGGCCTAAGGTACCCACATGCAAAGTGGCATATTCCAATCAAAGTATGCACAGGGACAGGATTCATTGGCCGTAATGATCACGATAATGGTGGAAATAATAGCATAATAATAAAATAATGATTTTCCAACCGTTATTTTCCAAAGCAACATTAAAACTTCAATGTCAAGCGAGCCAGATGGCAAGGAAATTGTCGTCACATGGCGGAGGTCGAGAATGATTTTGTTACATTAGTCAATGAAGTTAAAAATATTGTAACTGTTAAAAGTCACATTATTTCGAATAATGAACTATATAATTATTGTAAACATTACAATTGTTTGAAGTTTCAGCTCGGAGCTGTGGCGTAGCTACATTAAATGGTGCCGGTGGCAAATTAACACTTGGGGGCACCCCTCTAAAATATACTGGACGGCCCATAAACAACGCACAAACTGTAAAATTTTTAATTCAGTAGTTTTTTTATTTTTTTTTTGTTATAGTCAAAAAAACGCCCACTATTTCGTACTCAATTTAAATGGTTCCTATTTTCACTTTATTTTTAAACTGGAAATAAAATTTGGATTTACACAAATTTTATAGTTCACGAATTTTTAGATGGGTCACCATATTTTTTTAATGATAGTGGATGGACGGACTGGGAGGCTCTAAATTAATTTTTTGAATACAGTTTATATCAAATTAAATAACTTGTGTACTGCAATAGAGCCCTTTTTAAATCTATTTTTTTTCTATCGTGGGCCCCCCTGAGGTTGTGGGGCGGTAGCATTTTGCCATCCTTGCTACCCTGTAGCTACGTCGCTGGCTCAGAGGGCATGTGCAGTGCAGTTTCGGTAGTGCCAGAAAATGCACTGTGCAATGTAAAACTCAGTCGATGATACTACCCGGCACCAACAACCTTGATAGCTTTACATCTAATCAGGTCTAGCTGTGATGCGGAGCATGTGTAAGTCACCATAAAAGGATCAATGTAAAGTTCTGGTAGAAATATTTGGAAATGAAACAGCGCATAATCTTTCCAAGATGTTGCAGCCATTGCTTCTTTTCAGAGGCTGCTACATGGCTCCCGTAGTTACATCAGTCGTTAGTGATTGGTGGAAATCAGAATGGTTGGGAGAGGCATAAAGCATCATTTGTTTGCAGTTCATAATCAGTCATTTATCCGAGAGCTTAAATTGGCTATAAAAGAAAGTTGCGGAATTGGTTACCAGTCTACAAACAGGTCTTATCTTACTGAACAGTTGTAGGAGGCATTTAGGATATGCCCCCTCCCACACACACACACACACTCCTCCCCCCCCCCCACCCCCCAAGCCAAGCACAAATCAGAGGTAATCTCGTGCATTTCAACGTACTACGTTCGTACATTTAAACATACTACATTCGTTTTGAAGTTTCTTGCAACACGAGGCACATTTGCATTTCGCTACACATCTTTGGCTACTTCCTGGAAGATGGTGTAATATGGCCCTTTGCTATCATCCCTCCTACTGGAAACTAGGGAACTTTGGCACTAGCAATATGACCGAAATGATGTCAAGGCGTAACAAGGCATTTACGTGAAGTGTCATCACTATGACGTCATGGTTTACGCTACTCATCGGTAGTCACCTGTTTCGTGATATCATGATCCACCCAAAACTAAAACTGGGAGAAAAAGCCGCCAAGTTTCCAAAAACGGTCGGCTTTTGAAGGTAGTGATATCATTCAACCAGGGAAAGGCCGCTAAGCTCAATCCTAATAGCCAAGTTAATCGCACCGACTAATAGTTCGAAAGCTAGATGAAAACATGAAGATTGCTACTCGCTGTAGCAATCTTCAAGTTTTCATTTAACGTCCATAGTATTATTGGGTGCGATTAACTTGGCTAATAGGATTGACCTTGGCGGCCTTTCCCTGGTTGAATGATAGCACTAACTTCAATTGCCGATTGTTTTTGGAGACTAGGCGGGTTTTTCTACCAGTTTTGGTTTTGGGTGGATATCACAACTTTCATAGGACTGTGAACGTACATAAGGTTACACCGTCTTATCTTTAACTGTGCCTTTTTTCTAGAGGAAGTTTATTTCTATAAATTTTCACATTTATAATTTTCAAATTTACCATTGTCAATTAGCCGTTAGATTAGCCAAATTGACACGGCTTAGTTTATGGTATGACCATCCTTCACATGCTTAAGTTGCTTCAATCTCATTTTTGCACACACTGAGTAACAATCGCTGAGTTCGTTCGCTTTGCTCACTCAATCAGCGCATCCCCTTCAGTTGTTTTGTTTATCCCTGCACCTTCCCCTTAATTTTTCAAGATTTCGTTGACATTTAGTCAAGCAGAAACCCCCGAAGGTCGCTGTTACTAAAGCAGCAGAACGCGAAGCATTTTATTTTTGGGTTATTAACAAAACCTCATTAGCTCGTGGATGCTCGTATTGTTGCGTAACCATCATCTAAGGTCCATCCCTTTATTCTTACGCAATCCACAGCAACGTTAATGTTTCTTTATTTTGTGCTTCGTTACAGTTCAGTTTTTAGTTCGCCCAGACTTTTACAATAAATCTAAGGACCAGCCTTGATTGTTCAAGCCATTGTTGCTTGAAATCTTTGGTTGCAACTTTGAAAAGAAACTAAATTTAAATTCGGTGGTGGCGAATTTCAAAACCCTCCCACGCATTTGTCCTGCCTGACCCCTACAACTCCCAAACCAACAAAAAAGACCGTGCTCATATCACCATGCATCCGTCTGCAAAAGTTCAGCTACGTAGGCCTTCTCAATTTTGCGCTAGCCATGAGCAAAAAGTCTACGGGTTTTAACATGGGAAAAATTCTTATTAGCTAGTCAGCTAGACAGTAACATACAAGAACACAACTGTGATCTATGTAGCTTGATTTTGTACGGCATATGTGATAGCACATATTGTTGTTGAAAATTTGCAAGCTGCGGCTCGAATGTTCAATGAACGGCAGTGGTGGGGGTGAGTAACCAGCCTCCCCCCCCCCCCCCCCCCCCCCCAAAAAAAAAAAAAATTGTAAGATTTTTTTGTATGGCGGGAAGAAGGGTAATTAGTTTATACTTATTTATGCTAAATTTTTTGGGTTTAAACTAGGAAACAGGCTTTGGGCCTATTGTAGGCGGAGCGAAGAAAAATTTATTTTAAATTTGTATTTCCTCTCATATAATGGCTTTGCAATGTTTGCTAATGGTCCTTAAAAAGCTCGGGGCAATATTCATTCGGCTACAGTTGAGCTGAAGCTTTTTGCTGGTGTTTTTTTACATTTTAGCTAGGCTACGTTTCATATTAATTTTAAGATACTTTCGTTTGCACCCATATTTAGTATCCGTTTCGTTATTTGCAGCCTCTTTGCGCCGTCGCCGCCGTTGTAAAATACAACGTTAGCCGCCGTGGTTAAGCTGGCAAAGAACGTGCCGCCGTGGTTAAGCTGGCAAAGAACGTGCCACCGTCAATAATGCTTACATTGTTTATATTTATTGCAGAGTATCTTTCCTAGATTTAAAATATTAACAATAAAGCATTTAATTGCAAGCTACACAATCACCAGTAACGATAGTACTTCATAACAATCAAAAGATTCGAAACATCCGCGGCTCTCTACGCTGCCTTCTACGACAATGTTGAAGCGCAAACCTCTGGCACGTACTGCAACGCCAAACGCTAATTTTTTGTTTTAATTGTAGTTATTACAATTGCTGATCAGCCGGTGTTAGCTTGGCTGTGAACATAGAATTTAAATAATTCTAAATCCTAATTTTAAGCCAAATTGTTAGTCCCGTTTTAGTTTCGTAAGCGACAACAGTAGAGAAATTAGGCCTATTGGGTTCGATGTTAGGCCTATTTATTCTGGCAACATGGGATGGAGAGTGTAGTTTCCATAGCAATCTAGAAATCTTGAAATTACAATACGAAGCCAAATTATTGTTCTGTGTTGTGATATAAATACGTGGTCTGCTGTGTCTGTTGTATTATATGAACGGTTTCCTCCTGCAGCGGCGATTTGATGTTTCAAATTTGAGATTCCCGTTGATAGCGTCAACGCCACTTTGGTTGCCATGTTGGCTGAATTCCTGCAAGCATTCTTTTTTTTACATGAAACGAATGTGAGTCATTAACGAATCCTTCTGGTTTGTTTCCCATTTGCTTGTCTTCCTCTAGTGGTTAAAGTGTTATGATCAAATGTTATTATATCGTTGAGTTATGTCAAAAAAGATTGTTAGCTGTAAGGAAGCTACGATGATTTATTTTGGCATTTTTTTTAAGTTCACTTGATTACCAACAGCACAGTGTATGCTTCGTCGGAATTCCTTAACTATTCACGATTCCAAATTTACAATGGTGAGTGTTAGAAATAAATTCGAAAATTTGTTATTTCTCCCGTAATAATTGTTCGATTTACGTCAAATTTTGTCTCAGCAATACCGTTTGGGGTATCAAGCGTTGTACCAAATTTCATTCCAATCCGATCTTTCGTTTGGGCTCCACCCAGACTAAAAATGTGCAACCAACCAACCAACATTTTGCAATTTGGTGTCCGTTATAGGCTACGCTTCGCTCGCTTCGCTCGCTCGCTCCGCCAATAAAAGTATGCAGTATCTGTTACCGGCACCCTAGTTTTACTTGGCGGGACGAAAAAAAAAACCACAACTACAACAACCACAAAAAACGCTGTTCTACACTTATTTTGTGACGAGGCCCTGTGGAAGTCAGAATGATCATAATGTTTAGGAATTTTTATTGTAGTTAGAAATAAATGTAACTTATGGCTATGGTCTTTGATGGGAATGCTATGCATGCAAACCGACTGAGGGCTGGTGGTTGAGCTGTAGCAGGAGTTTGTTAAAAGTGTAAAACATTAACACCTCCAATCTCATTGCACGAATGTGAAAAATAACTCGCACACTATGACGAGTAAGCACTTCAGCACATTTGTTTGTTTTGAGTTTTGTTTTGCCATTTCAAGGAATTTAATCTTTCTTACCTTTTTTAATTGCTTATGCATGTAATGCATAATGCAGTTATTGAAATACAGTGGGGGAGAAAAAGGGGCTTGCGTCGTGAGCTATTGTTAAATGACGTTTCGTCCGACTCCATTCGTTTATTTGAACGGGTCATGCCTATCACCCTTATCGTATGGCCGGAAGTGACTGAAATATTATTCGATTTTTCATGATTTCGATGAGAAGACGTGCCAGCAAAATGTAGGCGTTGTTATTGGATAGTTTATTGCTAAATCGTTTGCATATGAAGGGTTTTAGGTCCTTGACTGAAAATATTTGCCAATTATGTTTCTGTATGAAAAAAAAAGTTGAACCAGAACTGGCCCAGCTTATTTCAGGTTTTGATAACATGCACGGAAAACGGAATTCTGTCTGTTGTTGGTCTATTGGCGAATTACTGGGGAGAAAATGGCAGCTATTTTATGGTTCGCGGGCAGGCTGTCCTAGGATTCTATGCGTATTGGAAATTCGTGTAGTTATGTGGCTCCTGCTAATCAGGTAACTATTGTATAATCGATTATTTAGTGTAACAGTTTGTTGTGGTATAATCAATTTGACAAACGCGTTTGTGAGTCAACAGGATAGTGCATACTAGGTGCGTAGCTAACGGAATAAAGGCAGAATTATAAATTCATTCCACGATCACTTTCGATAGTAAAATAAACAATAGAGGGAACAAGTTTACTTCATGCGGCTTATGGGAAGAATAAGGGCTCCCCACCGATTGATCTCTCGTTGAGCTAGATGACGTAAAATAATGAACTGAACAACATTTTCACATACAATTTTTGGGGCAAAGGCTTCGTTTGGCCGTCAGAAATTATTGAAAGCAGCACTCTTTGAGCTGACGGACGAGAGACCGTTTTCTTCCCGTGTTCTCAGTTGATATTTTTATTTTTTATTTTTTTTAAACAGTTCAGATAGGTGGGTTGTTATTGTCAGTTTCGTGTGATTTTGTTGTTATTGGCGGTTAGGTTAGGAACCGGCTTCGGCATTTCACTTGAGGTATTGAACTGGTTGGGGTTTGACGTTTCACTTGCTGGACTTTCACCCAGCTTCATGTTTTCTGGCGTGGCGCGGTGCTAACTTTGGACCTTCACCACGGCCAAACGGTGCGTTTTCCCCAAAAAATGGAAGAGGAAAACATTACTCAGCACGTAATTCTTAGTCCATTAAAAAAAATCGGACGAGAGTCCGTTTTCTTCCCATGTTCCCTTTACGCACATGGCCCGAAATTCGAAAAAAGTATTAACCTACCTTTAATTTTCACGGAAGGCACTAGAAATTGGTACCAAATTGCGGAAACTCGTTAAATCATCATTAACAAAACCTAACCAATTAACTGCCCCAGTATGAAATGCCAAACCCCAACCAGTTAACTACCTCAGTATGAAATGCAAAACCCCAAACTTATCTAACCTAACCTAACTGACAATAACAACAAAACCACACAAAACCACACGAAACTGACAATAACAACCCGCCTATCGGAACCACCCAATAGAGAGCTTTGTCTTTCGTCTATGACAATAATAATTTGCGATTTTTTGCATAAGCAGTTTATTTATTTCTTTATAAAATTCTTGCACGAAACCGACAATAACAACCTACTTATCGGAACTGTTTACGAAAAAAATATAAGGTGCCCTTCCGGCCCGGCCCGGCAAGGATTTTAATCTTTCTTACCTTTTTTGTTTTTAAGGTTCCTCAGATCGTGAAAAACTTGTTAAAAAATGAAAACTGCAATTTTGAATTAAAATGCAAAACTACCTACTGGCGTGGCGCGCCGAAAATTTAACGGCGGCAGGCAGCGGCAGCGTGCCGAATTTATTTTTCATGAGCAACGGCGTGCGAAATATTGGGAAAATCATCACCGGGGATAAATATTGATCCTAACGTAAATTCCACATTGCCAATTGTAGCGTAATACACTCGAATACAATTGTTACATTCGGAGTAGTCCCGCTTACGTTTCATAATAAGTATTCACTAGTTTGTTAGTCCAGGTGGTCCAGAATTGCGTCCATTCGCGGTCCAGAGTTATGTCGATTCGTCGGATCGACAACGACAGCCATGTTGATATTAGAGATAAAAATTACATGGCGCAACAAAGAACACAACTGACGTCAGCGTCGGCGCATGCGTAGTCCAATTTATTTAGGAAAAGAGGTTTGGAAAAGTCATCTCCATTAAAGGCATTATCGTATCTGACCAAAAAAGGCAACTAAAATCAACAATTGACATAGAAGCAAGTTTGCTAGGTGCTGCCATCTCTATACACCAAGTGGCGAAAATTCAAATTAACTGACGAGGGTGCCAAATTCTGCCAACCGATGACGCCACTTGGCAAACTTGTCGCGTAGGTATTTGTTTCGCCTTCTAGCGGTTTGCATTGTGGAAGGCAAAGATGATACGGCCTTTACTGTAGGTGGCTGTGTCTTGGGTGATGCGGAGTCATACCATGCCGACTTCGCTTGCTTGTGTATAGGAGCTTGATTAGGTAAATCAAGCTCCAAAAACAACGTTATTGACGCATCTTTCTCTCTATGAACGGTGCACACTCATCCTTTAACTTCTAGTTTATCTTAATCTCTGACCCTTTTCCTAATATTTTCCACAATTTGAAACATTTCTGTCTTATTGGGATTTATCCTCAACATGGCAAAATGCTTTTAGTTGCTTACAGTTAACAGACACATGTCTGCTAGTGACAAGAGACTTTTTATCATTAACAATCAATTTTTTAACAGTCTGTTGTCTACAATGGGATGATCTACTGTTACTTGGCGGCTATATTTACTCTACCGACCGGAAGTGATGTCAAGCTTTACTCTTCTAACCGGATGGTGTCATGTTTCGCTCTATACTGAGCGGAAGTCTCGTGACGTCAAGGATTATTCTAATGACGTCTCTCGATCAACCTCCTAAAATTTCAACCTCTTTGCTAGAACTTAGAGAAGTTTCTACGAAGATTTGCGAATTTACACCAAGGAGTTGAACCTGTTCTTGAAATTTCAAACCACGTTTACTCGAGTTTAGCGAGTTTTGTTAAGGATCAAGGGGTTTTTACTAGCTTTATATTTTGCAATGACTTGGAGCCTGGACTTGAATTTTTGGCTGTGGTTTACTCGAGTTTGCATTAAATCTTGCGTGTTTTTTATTAACTTTATATTTTCTCTAAGACTCGGATGTGAATTTCCGTATTTACTCAAACCTGTGCTAAGTTTGTCTTAAGTGGGTTTGCTCATGTGTTAAAGTTATAGATTTTGAATCGGTTAAATATACATGAAATAGATAAATACGAATTCGAATTCGATCATTCTAATGGGAGTAGATGGGGCTGTATTGATCAAGTGTCATTGTGGGGTAACTGTTGGGCGCTAGTTACTGCTGAGTCTGTTAACCGACAACCCGGGCTTTAAATTGCATCACAACACAATTGTGAAGGATCCGATCCTGAAAGGGAGTTTCTCATTCCCCATCCTTTTAAAACACGTCACGGGATTTTTTTGAGAATTACGACAAGACAGCGTACGGTTGCAACAACGGTAGCAACAAGTGTAAGCTACCGTACGCTATCTTGTCGTAATTCTCAAAAATCCCGTGAACTC
>JAHWFP010187223.1:20682-32428 GCA_023313725.1 Lithobius niger | reverse complement strand
TTTTTTTTACTGTCTTATTATTTTGAAATATGTTTACATAAGTTGACGAATATTTTACATAAGTTTTATTACGTTTTTGCATAGTAGCCAACGCTCCGCACGTGAGGTATGCTCTTGTGGGATGCGGGCGCATGCGACATTTCGTACTGTTTGCCTGGCTCAATAAACATATTCACTCACTGACAGCTGTCAATATAAACAGAACAAGGTCTGGTAAAACCCAGTAGGGCCCCTTGTAGTACAAATTAAATGTCAAAAATCACGTCGTTTCTGGGATAAATGCATCCCGTCTTTAAATGCAGAAGTCAGTTCAAAGCCTTCATAGAAAACAAACTAAACACTAGCATCACGAAAATGGCAGACACACAAGCTAGATTTAAACTTTAAAATCAAGAACTCATCAATCACAGGAAAGAGGTCGTGTCGTCAGTGGCTTATTACCCACGAGGCAGTTGAGGCAGTTGCCTCAGGGCCCCAGCGAAGTAGGGGCCCACATGGGGGCCCCAACAACGCACTTCTCATTATGCAAAATAATATTTTTATTACACTTTTTACTATTGACGACTGTTCCACTGTTACTTTGACACAATTTTATTATTAAGAAAAGGATTTATTATTCTTTTACTCTCAGTATCGTTTATCGTTCCTCCTGGCATAGTAGAAAGCTGCACAGTATTGCATCTATAGTTTCGTATAGCCTCATATTAGAGTGAAGGGGCCCCATATCAGAATGACTTATTCCCATATTAGGGTGGAGGGTTGCGTATTAGGGTGAGGAGACCTCATATTAGCATGAGGGGCCCCGTATTAAGGTATAATGAGGGAGAAAGCCCACATATCAGGGTGAGGGGTCCCGTATCAAGGTAAGGAGTGAGGGGCCCCATGTCGGGGTGAGGGGCCCATCTTCAAAGGTCTGCCTCGGGGCCACGACATGGGTTAATAAGCCTCTGCGTGTCGTGGGCTCACTTCTTCATTTGCATCTCCGTCCAGCAATGCATAGCCGCTTGTGTGCATATGCCACTATCACGAATGTTTAGCTCCATCAATTTAGCATCACCACTGTCCTGAAATCGTATCCAACTAAATACCGACGATTAGTTATGGCACTTCGTAAGATTAAAAAAATATATATATTTTTCATTACCGCATTTTAAGTTTCAATTTTCGTTAACGGAAATACATGGTCGATAACGAAAATTAAATTCCGATAATAAAACAAAACATTTCGACAAAACATTTTTGATAATCGACAAAATCATACCTGCACGTGATGGAAATTCATTTATTGTTAATGGAAATTCCGGTAATGTAAATTAAATTCATTGAAACATCACGGTTATTTTTTTTGTGCAATCACATGAAAATCATTTTCCGTTAACGAAAATTGAATATTCGTTAACGAAAAATGATTTTCCATTAACAAACTAGTATTTTTCATTATCGAACCTTCGTTTTCCATTAACGAAAAATGATTTACACGGCGTTCACGACAAATCAATTTCCATTCACTCGCAACACTCTTGTTATTCTCCACATTTCCTTTAAGGGCGCGTTTATGTAATAATAATATCATAACGAATATGTTCGTAACAAACAGGCTGAGGAAGGGCAATTGCCGCTAATTCCTTTCCCAAATTTAACTTAATATTAAATTTTTAATATACTTTTTTTGTTAACATTAAAATTGCACAGTCAATTACTATAATGTCGACATTTTATACATCAAATCAATACTAATCTTACACTAATTAAAATGCAATACTCAGCCATCGTTCGATACGCCTCACCATTTAAAACAACGCTAGAATCCAGACTAAGTATAATTCCAGAGCTTGCTCCTAAAACGGCCAGCATTCTGTACATTCCTAAACTCGTCGAGAAGGCTATTCCAAGGCTCCACCACACGGTAAAAAAATTACGCCAATCTGAGTTATCACTCCTTGCAATTAATTTCCTACGATGTTCCTTGGTTTGACACGTGTCACGTAGTTCAAAAAAACTTTGAAGCATCAATATCAAAAATTCCATTAATGATACAATATATCAAAATAAAGTCGGCACTAAAGACGTCTTGATTCAAACGTCTCAAGTCCCGAAATTTTCAAACGTTCCTGATGGTTAAGTGAGTGGAGACTGCCAAATGATTTTGTACTTGAAATCTACGTTGCACTCCCTCAGTTACTTCTATGTCCTTCAATAAAAAAGGCGACCATACTGGACTAGCGGATTCTAGAATTGGGCGGACACACACCTTGTGCGTCCGTACGAGGGTTCTCGAATCTCCTGACGAAAAATCACGTGTGATCATTGCTGAACGTTGATTTGCCGTCTTAATAATAGCTTGTTTTAATAATAGCGAGAACTTAAGGCCACGCGGCCAGGTCGCTTCAGCCAATGATAATGCTTACCGTTTATGTAAAACCACGCCCTAATAATTTTCATTGGCTGCAGCAACCTGCCGCACGGCCAAGTCGCTCAGTGCGCGGGCGGCCTAGTAAACCAAATTAGTTAAGTCAAAATTGTATTGCGAATTCCAAGTTCACATTAGCAGCAACTCTTTAGACGACTTTTCGACGATTTTTTTGCCCTTTTTTTTTGCCTTTTTTTGCCCTTTTTGCTTGTTTGGCGGTGAAATTCAATCTCACGTCCAAATGGCTTGGAACCAATTACTCTGACAACTTTGCTGTGCTGGCTTTTTTGATTCGGCGGTCCCACGACCCACATACAAAGCTCGCGCTGCGTGTTGGAAATTAAGTTTTTTTTTAAACCGATTTAGTATTTGTAAGGCTTAAAATGTAGGTAATAAAAAAGCTAGGGCCTTTTGAAAGTTATAGTAATGTTGCTACAGTGTTGTTGTTGTTGTTGTTGTTGTTGTTGTTGTTGTTGGGACTTATCTTAAAACTGAATAAATACCATGGTTAATTTCAGTTTTTATTAACTGAATCAATACTATTTGCTGACGAAAAATACAATTTCTCCTAACTTTGTTGAAATTCTCTTAATTAGTAGGGTGCAAATAGTAGAGTGACTAATTAGAATAGTTTAACATTACGTGTATTCTGTGGAGACTAGAATTCCGAATAGTAACCCTATAAATAAAGCTGCAGATATGAATTTTATTGGAAGCAGGCTGATAGATAGAACTTAGTATCAATATAAACATTAGGATGCACATTAGGATAAATATTACATATCGAGTCTCAATCTCGTTCATCTGATAATTAGCTTTTAATTTCGTTCATCTCATTTAAGTCAAACCTCTTTTATATAATTAAATCTTGTTTATCCCCTGTCTTGCAAGTTTCGTCAATCTTCTTTATGCCAGATCTCGTTATCTCGCTTATCTACTTTATATCAAATCTTTTTATGGCGTTAATCTCCAATCCAATCGTGTTAGCTTCTTTATCTCAAATCACGTTTATCTGATTATATATATATAAAAAAAAAAAATCATTTCAATTACCTCATGTAGCGATCATCTCATATATTACAATTCTGGTAATTAATATCTCTGAAATATTTCCCAGGAAAAAATTCCAGATAGTATAAAGCGTAAGCCTTTAAAAAGACTCAAATGCTCAAAAAGAAAAGATTGTAGAAAAACACATGTAATTAAGTCATTAGCATCGCACAATACGTGTAAAAGAACTCCACATTGGTTTTTGCGGGTGGGAAGGGAGGGGGGAGGTTCCTTTACATGTATTAGTGCAACGCTGATGGCTCACGTATCTTTTACTTGTATCTATTCCGTTAGAACATGAAGTTTTTTTAAAGGCTTTTTCAGTATTTTACACGCTTAAACGTTTTTTAATACTAATGTATATCTGCTTCTGTAGTAAGTGTAGTTCATTTTGATATCCTCTAGTGTATCATAGGTTTTTAGTGTATATGCTGTAAATGATTGTTATCCTTTCTTTATAGTTTGTTTTATTTCGTAGCACATAAGAATTTAAAAAAAGAAGAAAAAATCGATCTTGATTTTACGTCGTCTAAATTTTTTAGTTCGTATAAGCGTTTCGTGTTTCCGGAGTATGAGAGACAATTTTAAAACCATCCCTTTACGTATGCAGTAATACATAATTGAAGGAGTATTACTTCCCTCTAAACGCTGTGTGTGTTTTTTTTTTTTTTTGGTGGGGGAAGGGGGGTGCGTGCCCCATCCGAACTCCCCCTTCCCGTTGATTTGAAATTGCCGTCTAAGTGCCTTTGCATACTCGCTTACAGAATTAAACAAACAACACAGCCATTAAACAAATATGTCATGCAAAAATAGGTGTGATGACGTTCAAATGTGGGCTTTTGGCGCCATCTATCACCGTGTTAGCTAATTACATGTGTAGTTCTTAGGATGTAGAGAAAAGCTGTCTGTCCCCCAATCCGTTTATATACGCATACACGTCTGTAATATAAAAAATCAACGATCTTAAAATAAAATATGTACTAAAAAAAAAAAGATAGCTAAAAAGCATTAGCCGATCTCCTTCTCTTATTATTTGACCTGCGGACTCGGGTGAGTCAGGACTGACCGTTGGCACGTTTTTTCGAATTGTGCCGTCTTTTTATATTTTATTTTTATTATTTTTCATTTTAGTGTAGGACCTTACATCCTTCAGAATTGTTTGAACCATGGCACATCTGCTTTGCTGTTGTTTTACTAATTTTTCTCTTGTTTGCCGTGTTTTAAACCCTTCACTTGAAAACGGTTCGAACTAGGATCCGAAACGTCGTGATTTCGCACTTTCACCTTCACTTGATGACTACTCTGTATATACATTTTTTTAACACGGACGCAAAGGTCATCTGGGAATGAAGCTGCCGATTTCGTTTTCTAGCTCAATGCCTGTTGATTTAACATCGCCAAAATCAAGGACCACACTAGTGGTCCGCCCGCCAAGTTCAATAATTGTCACACTTCATTGTAAGAAAGACATTATATAACTCCTGCATTGTTGTTGCATGGCCACTAGATTTGGTACTTTGTCTGAAACCAGAGTTGAGCGTATTTCACGACGATGAGGATAAATACCTATGCGGCGAAAGAGCTTGAAAATTGTTGGAAATGGGCGGTGTTTGTGTCCTGACAAGCAATAGTTGTATTTCAATCAAGTGCACAAACTGTATCAAGGTGATAAAAGAGCGTGAAGATCGTTGATTTCAGCTGACTACTGACTACTGACTAATTCCGCTCATATAAAATAAATTATGCGACAGATACGAATGAAATTTGGTATTCAGCACTCTTTTAACTCCAATACGTGCCTTTTACGGTTTGACGTTTGGGGAGGCATTAAATAAAAAGATTTCAATCATTTGTAATGCTATTTTTCTGTATGTTGGGAAAACGCCACCGGTGATCAAAATAAGCATTACTCGTTATTAGTGTTAACGAGTAACAATGCAAACGGACTGCCAGAAATAATCGGCAACACATCATTGTTGGTAAAATGCACGCGCGTGCATGCATGGCTTCGGGCCACTAAGCTTTTAATAAATCCGCAGTCCGCGCTACTTATTGTTGAAGGTTGAATGGAAATCAGCAAACGCTTTAATTTATATGATTGAAGTCTTCATTTCAGCGAAACTAAAAAAAATAAATATATCCGTTCGTATTCAATATTTTTCGATCAAACTTGGCCAGATAGTAGATAAATGGGCAGTTGCAAAAATAAGACACCAAACAAAAAAAACTACAACTGAAGTGATATCTAAAACAAAATCCACAAGGGTGAAAGAACCCGCCAAGTTTCAGCCAATCAAAGTAGTGGTATCAGAGCCAAAAAGGTATCAGACCGGTAGTAGCAATGGTCAGGTTTTTGATTTAAACTTTGATCTAATACTCGGTGGGATTAGCTTGGCAACTAATGTAGTAACTTGGTGGCAGCATTTTTGGCTCTGATATCACTACTTTGATTGGCTGAAACTTGGCGGGTTCTTTCACCTTTGTGGGTTTTGTTTTAGATCTTATTTACCAAAGCAGTGCTCACAGGCGTTAACTTCCTGGCGCGGTCGAGAAGTGGCGTGGAGCTGGGAGGCAAGATACGTAATTACTCTACCTCAGTCGGTCTTGGCTCGCTAAACAAAACGCGTTCGTGGCTTCAAGGTCGTTGAAACGCTACTCCTTGCAAATTGGCACAAGCGTGGACTTTTTTCGAGCGAAAATGATAATTTTCACACATTTTTAGCAGTTTAAAAAGCCGAACGCACAGCGCAGTTTTTGACTTAGTTTTCCGCAAAAGTAAAAACGGCCACTCGTTTCACAACTGCTGCTTGGGGACAGGACTCAGTTCCAGCAGTGGAATATGGGACAGAATTGTATTATAGATCTCGTCCTTTATGCCGCTACTGCTTGTATACGGCTTAATTCATTTGTTTTTATACCACACGCCATGGCTGTTTACTGTGACGTGCATATCACGTGACTGGGCTAGTCCAATCAGATGGCCAAACAGCCCTTGTTCTCGTTCGTCATTGGCTAACTCATGGTGACGTCACGGCAAACAGCCATGGCGCATGGTTTAGTCAGTTTTGACTTCCTTGATTTTGTTGTGGTTACGGTTCGTTACAGTTACGCACAACTAAAGTTTGGCAATTTTAAATTTCAGGAAAAAATGGTACGCCCTTACCTGACGTCGTACAGGGATTTCTTGATGACACACGTGCAAGAGGTGATGTCACAATTAACGTCCACCGACCCTAGGTATTTTCAATCCATCGTCACCCACCTACAGTCCGTCAACTGCTCTCTGGTGGATTTTAAGAAGCTAGAACTCTTTCTTAAGGTAAGTGAAATCTGTTTACGTTTGTGATTCAAACATTATTTTTTTGACAACATCATATTACTGGCGCTTTGTCTTAGGTATGTTCACATATTATGACACGATTCACATATTTCACACGATTTTCATGCCGAAACGCAATACTGGCGTGAAAATTGGCTGTGTTTATCGCACGTAAACACGTAAATTTAAGCTAACGCGAAGATATCGCCAAGCTGTCGTTAAATTTAACACTTGTTCGTGAAAAGATATTTGCAGTATGTAGTTCTGCCATTTCCCAATTTTTTACCGATCTGGACATTCCAATACACCATTTTAATCGTCTCGACGAGACCTTTCCATTGGTGGAAGAGCCAGGTCAATAGGATAAAGCAATGAAAAGTTATTCAGTAAAAACCAATAAATATGTGATAACCATACGAAAAAAAAAAACAGATTAACTTCAGATAATTTTTTCCGGATAATTGGTGTCGCAGACAGTGGCAGAAAATTTTGCTTCTGGGAAATAATACCACTAGGTTCGTACACGCGGACCCGGACTTGTATCGACTCGGAGTCACGTTAATTCCGAGATTTTCTTAAATGCTGATCCCCCCCCCCCCCCGCCCTCCTCCCTGTGGGATCCGGAATTACAGTAACTCCGGTTTCTTAATTTGCTGTAAAAGTGTTGAAATTAATCCGGAATTGTGGTAACACGGAGTTACCTTAACTATTGCCTAATTTGACAATAATATAGTTCCGGTTTCCGGTGTTATATACACAGCCGCAGCGAGCGCGAGCGAGGCAGGGAAATTATTTATGGTAATTCCGTTTCCCTTGCAGACGTCCGTGTTTCAGAAAAACCAAAAGTTAGGGTCTCTCCGTGTTACTACAATTCCGTATTATATCAGACACGTTTAAAGCAAATTAAGAATCCGGAATTACTTTAACTGGGCGGGGGGGGGGGTCAGGATTTAAGAAAATTCCGGAATTATCGTGTGACGCGTGTCGATACAAATCCGGCGCCCCTTCGTACACAACAGACGAAACTATTTTCAAGGCTTTTTCAAGGCTTTTTCAGCCTAGTTTACAAACTAACTTCAATGCTCTTTGCACAGTAGACTCCAAATTTCCTTTTGAATTCCAGTATTTTGTCAGATGTCATGGATGACACCATTGTTCTCGTAGTTCGAAACTAAACCGCCATAGACCCCCACAGTGGCCCCACAGTGGCCTAGCTACAGGGTGGCAGAATGCCACCGCCGCCCAGTCTCAGGGGGCCCCCGAAAGAAAAAATATTTAGGTTTAAAAAGGATCTTTTGTAGTACACTAGTTATTCAATTTGATAAAACTGTGTTTTAAAAATAAATTTCGAGCCTCCCAGTCCGTCCTTCCACTATAGTATACTTAAAAAAATATAATGGCCCACAAAAAATGCACAAACTGAAAAATTACCAAACTTTTTTTCAAAGATTGAAAAAAAAAAGCGAAAATAGGGGCCACTTGACTGGATAGGAGTACGAAAAAGTGGTTCCTATAATTTTCGTCATAACAAAATTAAAAAAAAATTAGAAAAAAGTGAACACTTACGACATTTTTTAGCTCTTTCGTTTTTTATGGGCCATATTAAGAAGAGGGGGCCAAAAGATATTTTGCCACCGGCCCCACCTAATGTAGCTACGCCCCTGCCCCCCCCCCCACCCCCCCACCACTTCTCTCCAATTAAATACGAAACTAATACAGCAACTAAAAGCCAGTGGTACAACACTTAAATACTCAGCTGTCCCTTCTGGCAAAAATTGCTTGCACCGCACGGCACCCCTCTCTTTCTGTCTCCAATCCAATCCGAGAAGAGCACCGTCTACAGAAGGATTCGGCTGACAAATTATTTCCGTTCATTTATTTAATTTTATACTTATATTAATGAATAAAGACGGGATAGACGGGAAGGCTCACAAGAAAAAACTAAATGCAGAGGTAGTGTCAGTCTGGCTCAGCGGTAGGACCTTGGCCTTTGGTTTCAAAGGTCCTGGGTTCGAATCCCCGCTCAGGCAGTCTGACATTTAAGTCCAAAAGGCAACGTAAATTACATCTGTATTTAGTTATATTAATGAAAATGTTATGGCATTAACCTCGCTCCAAACAAAGTACTCCCAAAATTCAAGGCCATCTCAAGGCTCTGACAACAAAAATTCCAATTTTCAAGGTTTTCAAGCCTTGATTTTTCGGTTTTAAGATTTAAGGCACTTCTCAAGGAATTCAAGGCCGTGTACGAACCTGCGTGACCACACAAGCATATGTTGAACAAAAATTAAAGGTACATGCCTACCATGTTGGCTTTCCTGTAAGACTCGGTCTTGCGACATTAGTTCAAACGTATGTAAATGTTGCCAACACTTTCATTTTCTTGTTTTTTTTTCTTCTTTCGTGTGGGATGCTTTTGTGACATTAACTCTATGTATAAATATTGCAAACGCTATTCTCAACGGGGCGCACGACATACCGGAAGGATTTATGTCCCTTTAACTGCCAGCGATTCTTGACCTAAAAATCTCATACACATACATGGTCATTTTTATGTTGTCATGCGCTAATTAAAACATAAATGGATATATTAGCATCAAAAATTGTTTACCTTTTTATCTTCTGTCCGTATTATGTACCTACACAATTGTCTAGTTCCGGAAATTTGCAGATGTTGATACTTCTTTCGGATTACCGGGATTACTGAGTTATGTCCTGTTATCACATTTTTGCGCTCCCGTACATATAGGGTAGGTTTAAAATCTTGACGTGACCTAGGCACTAAAATGTCTCAAATTCACACCGTAGCGACCATAAAGTATGCATGTACACAATCCCCATGTTTTTAGGCGTAGACCGCTGTTGAAACTTAACGCAGAAACACCCGGAATGACGTGCTTTCAATACGTTGGTTCGTCCTGTGAGTTGATCTGCCGGCGTGTATAACTTTGCGTAATCCGTATTGGAGCACGTTACGTCGGTTTCAAACCGCAATAGTTACGATTGAAAAGTTCGTTGTAAACTTGACGAACAAACAAAAAATTAATCAGACACTCGCGAATTTGTGCGGGAAAACTTAAAAATCCTTTAGCTCGCGGCGGTGTCCCGAAGTTTACGAAGTTTTGCTGGGCGGTCAATAACTTCCCGTCATTGTAGCTAGCTGTACCGCTGTGAAAAAAAGCAAAAAAAAAAAAAAAAAACCATCGACCGCTCCGGGAAAACGAACTCTTGAATTTACGTCCTTATCTTGCCGAAAGCTTCAAAAACAGGTGTTATTCGGCCTAAAAATGAAGTTGAGTTACGTCGTTCGCACTGATAAAGAGGCTTGGGGTGCAGCCTCCTTCCTCCTCTGTTGGCGCCACTGCTCGGAGTGACTGCGTGGCTTGGGAGCAAACGATCGCGAGTCCTCCTACACACTCCAGCTTCTTCCCCCGAAAAGATTGAGCGAACGGCGCAGGAGTTGTCGAGCGAACGAGAGGACGTTGGAGTCCCTTTTCTCAAACGACGATCGCAGAGCGCTGGATGCGTTGCGTTGCCGTAAGCGCGCCTGCGCTCTGGCTTTACAGACAGACACAGAACTGGATGGATTGGACGCTGCCTTCCTCGCCAGCACACAGAGCTGTTTGCGTTTCCCTCGCAACGCTCGGTTGGGTGGATGGATGGATGGGTGGGTGGTTGAAATTCGTTCCGGTGAGAAGTGAAGAGACCAAGCGGGGAGAGAACGAAACGAACACGTCATGTGCTATAATCGCCCACACCTGTAGAATAACGCCATTTTTCCATTTGTTCGATTCGATTTGGGGGATTATTGCCACCCGACCGAGTACCGGCAGGGGGATTTGAATTTGTGCAAGGGGGTTTAAAATTACGTTTGTTGTCGAGGTTGGTGCCGGGAATAAGGGACGGCCGTTTGAGGTGGGAATTAGTAATCAGCCGTAATTTTCACGTGTGGCTTTCGGAATGTCCAATTGGATGATAATTAACAGTTGGTGTTTTGTTTTGTTTTGTTTTGTTTTTGTGTGTTTTGTTACAGCGCATTAGGGACCGGTCATTATTTATCGCCGGGGGATGGGTGGGGCTAACGAAATTGGGGTGGGGGGGGGGGGGGGGGGCATTGACTTTTTGGACCCCCGCGGGGGGGGGGGGGGGTCGTAACTGGGTGGGTCACAAAAAACATGACCAAACTGGAAGAAAAAGTCATTGTTGGACCTAAAAAAACGGCACTTTCCGCAGTGCCAAAACCTTGAGTGTGCAAGGTTGTGAAGCTATACCAATACTACAAGTATAGTTTTTTTTTTTCAATAAACTCTGTATGTAGAATAGCCTTACTCCCTGCTTTCTTGGCTACTTCTGTCTTATCAGATGCTGACTATCCGACAGATACCGAAAGTAACTCGCCGTGAAAGCAGACAACTTGTAAGACGAGGTATCTTGTCAGAGCGCTTCAGCCAAATTAAATATGCGTTTTATTTTTAATGGATGTGAGCATGCAAGCAAACAGTGTGTTCATCATAAGACATTCTACGAAACTTGATACAAGATGGGTGTGAAAGGACATCGGTATTTTATTGGACATTTTTAACTCAAAGTCTATTTTCGTTAAAAATGAGGCACGTTTCCTTACAACTATAGTGGTACCTTGTCGGTACGAAGCGCTTTGGCAACAAAACTAATCTTGCCTACAGGAAATCATCTGCAGACTGTCTCAAATAGGCATGGAAAAAGCGCATTTTTGGGGTCACGTTATTTTTGTATCTTGATTGGTGGGAGTCAAGATTTTTTCAAGGACTCGAAGGGGGTGTCAACGAAAATTTGGTGGTCACATTTTCATTTCTTGCCCCCCCCCCCCCCCCTCCCCCCACCGGGCCATAAAGAATGACCGGTCCCTGGTACTGAGGATTTTCAAAAGAATAGGAGAGGTACTGTCGGGAAGGGTAGGGGGGGGGGGGGGGGGAGAGGAAAACAGC